>CATIWR010283287.1:0-10657 GCA_949677035.1 Omphalea diandra
TAAAAATATCAATTAATAAAACATATGAAAACTTATAATGTATTAATCGTTAATGAGAATAGTGAATTAATCAATTTTTTTATATTTAAAGAATAAAATGTCAAATTTTTATTTTATAGAGCGACTCTTTATTAACATATATAAAGAGTCACTTGGAAATAGATTCAATTTAATAAATCAAGCTTTTTTTTATATATACATATGATCAAATAAGATAGCATATAAAGAAATTGCATTTGTTTTAATATCTAAATTTTGGTCTTATATTACTTTTATTCATTGGAAATGAAAGCTCTCCATTTTTTTTTTTTAAAAAAAAGGAAGATAAATAGAACCAAATTATTAGTTCAATAATTTATTGTTTCAAGTCTAGTATTATTTACCTGATAGTAATTTACTATTCGAATGTCTACCTTCTAATATAGAAAATTTAAAATTTAAATCTTAATAATTTTTTTCTAAAAATTTTAATTTGAACAAAAAAAAAGCTTTAAGGTTTGTGTTGTTTTAGTGTGAAGGATCTGTGAGACTGAACTCAATTTCTGCATAAAAGAGAATTGTTGTTTTGTTAATCTGGGTTAGATAGAGTGAGTTACTTCTCATTATGTAGTATGAGCTCAAAACTATATTTATCACTATATATATATATATATATATATATATATATATATATATATATATGCACACATTTCTTTCTCTAAATTATAGTGCATATTTCTCCAAAAAAAAAAAATTATAGTGCATATTGTATCAGGATATAAGGACCATGACCTATAGGATTTAATGTGAAATTATATATTGTGTTCATGAATCGTAATTGGGGCAAATTTTACTTTCTGTCTCATCACTAAGAATGTACTAGTCAGATGATTTCTTAGCTTCTAATTTTGAGCATACCTCCATTGATATGAGCATACCTCCATTGATAAGAGAAGTAAATGTAACAATTGAAAAAGTTGAAAGCCAATGGAGCACATCATCACAACTCACAAGTACATAAATTAATTTTGGAACTATTAGCTTTAGAGAAGGTGGAAAAAATACAACAATCTTCTATTCATTGATATTACCCTTTAAAAAAAAAAAAGCTCGTAATCTTTCAATTTTAGAAATAACTTAAAAGCTGATTAGTTACTGAAATCACTTTTAAATTTATGAAATTGTTAATTTTCCAAATTAAGAATTCGATAAAAGAAGTAACTCTCAGAATTACGTTGGAGACACAATGGATTTGAAGCAATGAATTATGCTGCCGTTCCATAATTTTGGGTAGCATGAAACTTGTTGTACGGACTAGTTGTTTGGTGCAGGAGCAGGCCGAGTGTCGATTAACGGCAGGGGCTGTTGGCTGGCCAGTTCTATGGATACTAGCAAATACCAATGATCTTTGCCGGTCTCCCACGATTTGCTAAAAAAATCCTGATTGATTCATTGGTGTCCCTTCCTTGTCCTAGGGATTTTCTTTATTATTTTTATTAAAAAATTAAGCTAATAAGAAAAAATGTGAGCAAGAATCATAATTTTTTTTACTCATGATAATCAATTAATAACATTATTTTTCAATTGTTCATAAAAGTTATTTGAAAATAATGATGTAATAATAGCAGAGAGAAATTAAGCAAAATTGTCTTGATGAAGGATGTAGTTCGGTATAATATAATAATTTAAACTTAAGACATTAATTTAAAATTTTTGTATTTGAAAATTTGTTGAATGTAAAAGGAATGATATATTAAAATTTTTTTAATAGTATATAGTTATGATATTTTTGGATCAACTTTCATACCAATCAAAATTTCTTTTTGAATAATTTTAATGATATATTGTCTAAATGAATCTGATATATTTAGATTGATTAAATTTTCTAAATATTTTTCCCTAAAAATCAGACTCTATGTATATAAACGATTTAGAAGGATGATTGGATTACAAAATTACTTAAAATTTATTGAAATTATTTTCGAGGAAATGTTTGCATTTCACACAAAGAGTGATGTGAAATAAAGCTTTTTTTTCTTTTGAACAAGAGAGAAATACTATTCATAAACACAGAAAACTATAAGAATTATAGTTCAAAGTATAGAGGTTTTACATTTTTTCGAAGATGCAGTTCAAGATTTCTTCGAATGGAAAAAGTGAATCTACAGAATTGACTCTAATTAATTTGGGATTAAGGTTTAATTGAATTAAGTTTAGTTCAAAACAAAAATATTAAATCATCACCTAAATCTTCAAAAAATATATCATTTCTATTATATAAAACTTGAGAGATAAAAGACAAAATCAAATACTCAACCAGATCAAGAAATCACAATCTAATTAGTAGAAAAATAGCAAAAAAGCTTCTGTAAAAATACCTTGAATAAGAGTGGAGCTATCCTTTGCTAGAACTGTTAATAGATTAAGCCAAACTTGGATATTCATTGTAGATTTTTTTATAGCTGTAAAATTGCACACCTTGATATCAAGAGAAAGAACATCTACCAAAAAATCATTTGGTCTTCAAATAAGCCAAATAAAAGATTTTTGAATTCACTAATATTTTCATAGCAAGCACAGAAAGCCACACAATAGAAAAGCATAACAAATGAAATTAATCTATAGTAATACATAATTGAAAAAATAACAAAGATTACTTTCAAATTTAGAAAAAAGGACCCATCAAACCTAAAAATCATATTTATTTTAAACTAAAAATTAGTAGATATACAAAAGAAAAGAAAATAATGGCCAATTTCTAATCAAGAAAATAATTAGAAATAGTCACCTTCAAATTTGAATATGAGAAATATATGACTCTAGAAAAGAGAGAATGAATAACACGGAAAAATGACTTAAAATTAATAAGAGAATTTATGGTTGTTAGAGTTTGAATTTTCAAATTAACTATGAGAAAGTTTGTTTTTTCCTTTTAATTTTAACTTCAATCATCTATGTTTAGTGGGACTAGAAAAATAAATTTAATGTGATTTGTGAAAATTGACACTCTTAATTTTGGAACTCAAATCATTTTCGGGACCAATGTGGATATATTACAACTTGCACAGTGCCAACCCCACATATATCCAATGTTTTTAAAATTGGACCAGATACTAGGTTGGTTTATTAATCGATTTTCAGTTCGACTGATCCAATTTCATATGATTTTTTTGAAAAAATATATAAATAATACTTTAAAATATTAAAAAATAGAAAAATATATAATATGGTAAAATAATGAAAATCATTTTTAAAATTTAAATTTTAAGTAAAATAGTGCAATTTTAAAAAAATAATAAAATTTTTCACAAAAATAATATAATTTTAAATTAAATCGATTTGATCCGATTCTAATTTTGGCCGATTTCCTTAGATTTGACCAATTTTAATTGGTTGTTTAGTAAAACAGTTTTTAACATTGAATCAAATCAAACCATTGATTGATTCTTGATTTTATCAGTTGGACAGGCTGCTCTAATCCGATTTGGAAAACCATGCATATAAGTGACAATTTGGGTGTTTGTTTTCTTTTTGGCAGAATTTAGTGCAGATACGAGGAGAAAGCAGAACAAATTTTACCTAAATATATCGAACCAAAAAAGAAGATACATAGCCAGTCCAAATGGCAAGTAACCATTTTTCGTTCTTCAAGTGTGTGATTGAATTTATGATGGGTTGATTGATCTTGATTCTGAGCTTGGAAGGCTAAGCATATAGGTATATATCATGCATGTACGTGTAGGGGGTGTGGCATGGTTGTTAACAATTAGGTCATATTTCGGTGATTGATTGGACCCCTTTTGTAAATTGATTAATAATGCTCCAATGCTTTGAAAGATGCTTGTGAAATGTTCTAAGCCGCTTAGCTCTTTTGCCATTTAAATCTTCAACTCAGATTGCTTCTGTTGTTCAATCAGAAGCAGCCATTCGTTCTTTGGGGGCTTGAAGAATTTTGGGGTTTTTTTTTTTTAATCATCAATGTTGTGATATCTATCCCCTTCAATATCAAAGTTGGTGATATCAAAATTAATTCTGCCTAGTGGACCTTCCATTTATGACTTTTTTTTTCTTTAAATGGTGGCATACTATCGAATCAAAGGCCACAAATTTTCTGAAGAAAAAAAAAAACTCTCCATTGGTGCCTCTTTTTGGCGGATGATAAGAATATAAGTTCATTGTACTAGGAGCAAAGAGCAAAAAAAAAAAACAATTAATAGGACATTATATAATTCTTAATGGGAAAAAATAGTAGGAACTTTCCTAAATTAGTAATAAACTGAATCATAAATATTATACAACTTATTTATTAATAAAATTTTAAAAGAATAAAAATAATAATCGACAAACTAGTACCAAAAATCTATTCTTTTTCAATAAAAAATGCTTTACATATTATTTTTTTTTATTTTAATTGAGATTTGAATGACTATAATTTTATAACTTGAAACAGTATTAAATAAATAAAAAGTAATGTTATTTAACTCAAATTGAGACGCAATAAATACGTGTCAAGTGGAATATAATTGTATGTATTTATTATAAAATTGACAAAAAAATTAAAATAAAATTAAAAATTTATATTTATATTAAAAATATATACACTAATTAAAGGTAAAATTATTATTTATAAATAATATTTATTATTTATTTTCACTTAAAAACGTATTTATTGTATCTCAACTTGAATTTTTTTTTTTTAGCAAATGTCTCAACTTGAGTTATACAGCATTACTCATAAATAAATAAATAAATAAACCTCATTGACATTTACTAGTTCATATTAGAATAAAAATAATCGGAAAGAAGGGCATATATCCATTCACGTGAAAAAGTGAAACAAAAAGTTGAGGCTAAGTCCCCTTCAAATGGGAACTGGAATGAGAATACTAGCCTATGCTTAGCCTACTACCACAACTACTAGTAGCAGTAGCCTACTAAAGTCTCTTTTTGTTTTTTCAAAAAAAAAACCATTTTTATTAATAATATAAAAAAGTAATAATAATAAATAATAAAGGAGATGGGGCTCATAAGGGAAAGCCCAAACCAGCCAATCATTTGGGCTTCCTTACCCAGCAGGAGTTTTCTAGACCAAGACCAACTTATGTGGGCCTCCTCCACCCTTCTTTCTCTATCTCTCGATTCCCACTCTTCCCCGAAAAAGTATATTTTATTAGATACTTGAACCTAATTAATATGTAATTTATATTTGATAGAATAAAAAAATATGAATAATCATATATAATAATTATTATTTTGCAGATAATTATGAATAGTTTTTTTAGTTGATTTTACGAACAATTTGAGTTAAGTATTTTTTTTTCTGTATTTTCATAGTTGCACAATAAGTTTATTATGTATAAAAAAATAAATATTCAGAGCTTTTGTTTTCAAGATTTGAAATTGATGTTGGAATTTTAACATCTATTTATAAATAGTCTTTTTTTTTTTGTTGTCGTGTTAGATATTTGCAGAGAGTAAAGAATGTGAGGATTAAAATATGCTACCATAGGTTACATTTCTTTCAAATTAGATATTGTGAATTACTTATGTACCCATACTTGAAATATGAGCATATGCTGATGTCATTGTAATACTTTTGATTATATACTGTAATTTTATTAAGTATAATCAATAAATATCGACTCAATTGATAAAAGATTGTTCTCTTCTCTTATTATCTTAAGTTTGAATCTGTTAAGATGCCAAAAAAAAAAAAAAAAAACATCATGAGCAAAACTTAAAAATCAATCATTATATCAACTAAACAAACTAAATATCTAATTTTTACATAGCCAGACAAGTACATTTTTTTTTATAATTTATTTTATATCTATTAATCATAAAGTATACATAAAGTAAATGGCTATGTGTTTATTTATTTATTTAATTCTTTTGCTTAGATATTTTCTTATTTAATAAGAAAAGTGCTTTTCATGCTCTTCTGAAAAATATTGCTAAGGTATGTTGGAAAAAGAAAATATATTTTAACAATTTCTCAAAGAAGAAAGAAATATTTATGCACCAATACAAAGAAATAGAAGATGAGATTATAATGTGTTTTAGATTAATTTATCTATTAAAAAAATAAAATTTATTTAGGTTGAAACCTAAGCATCCATTTTTGCAATCCATACTTTCAACTCTTTATCTCTTTGCTTCCTTTAGCCATATTAGCATTATTTTTGTTGGATAACTTTATCTAAGAACAATGGAAATCTTTTAATTCCACTTAAAAGGTGCAATCCACCCATTAATTTAATGGCTTTTCTTTTATGCCTATCCCCTTTAATTGTCATCACAAACTGCATATCTTGTATGCATAGCCCACATGGAATCCAATAATGGCCATAGGCCATAATGCTTAAGAATTTGCATTAGCATCTCCATGATCACGTGATTCAAGTTGCAAACAAGTTCCCAAACAACCTCTTACCACTAACCTTTATGAAATCATTCTTATAGGTCCATTCTAGTCAGCAAATTATGATCTCTCAATTTTTTTTTTTTTCTAGGTTGCATGATGCCAAGACAGGCTTGTAGGCCCATAAAAGATGGAGGTTTCATCATACACAAGCATAGATAGGAGAGCTCCTTAGTCTTCATTGAAACTATAAAAATAGAAGGATCTTAACAAAGATTTTGCTAACCCCACATTGCACTTGCACATTTGAAGCTAATACAGTTTTCCAGTAATTTTATCCTTAATATACAGTAACTAAATGACTACACTGAATATTTCAAATTAAAAAAAAAGTTAAATTGCCATTGAATATAGATTTATTCAACATCCCTTTCATTGTAATTTTTGCAAACAATGGATTCCTTCAAGAATTAAAAAAAAAAAATCACCAAATTTGTAATAGTAATGAAATAAAAACTGAAAATAAAAAAAGTAAAATGAACCAAAATAATTAATTAAGGTTTTACTGTAAACATTTGGATTAGATAAGATAATTTGTCGTTATATCCATCATTACCTATAGAAAACTAAGACTCGCGTGCACATATTCTCCACTTTAGTCTTGTAAAAAACTCTTAAAATTTTTATTTAAGTTGGCAAATGATTTTTGTATTTTACTTTGATTAGACACATTAAACCAAAAGAATTAAAGGATGATTCCAAAAAACCTACCTAAAGAATAATAATTTATTCCTAGTATAAGAAGTTAAGTGTATTAAAGATATAATAATCAAATAAAATCACTCTAATCATTATGAAATTAAGTGGGGACGTGAGGAAAGTAGAAACTAAAGCAACTAGCTTTGGAAGTTCTTAAAGAAAGTCTTTAATTAGCACTAAAACATGAATATTATTATATAAGAAATGCATGTTAATGGAAGAAAGATGGTGTCATGGGTGGCAAAGGCAAATAAAAGGTGGAAAAAATGAAAGCAACTTAAGTGTCAAGTTTCAATATGCTTAATTATGCTTCTTTAAAGAAGGGGAAAAACTACTTCAAAAAGTAAAAGAGCAAGAGATTATAATATTTAAAAAGCTAATTATTAAATATTTATTTCCTTTAAAAAAAAATTGGGCTCTCTCAAAAAGTAGTTTCACAATGGAAGAATGGAACATTTCATATTGGAACAAGTTGAGCAGGCAAAAACTATGTGCATGTATTTAATCACTTGTTGGTTGACTTATTATGCAATGGTTATAATAAAGTAATGGTTAGCATGCAAAGAAGTTTGGTGTCTTCTTCTTCTTCTCTTCTTCTCTTCTTCTCTACTAATTATTTTATTAATCATAAGTTAATGGTTGATTAAATCTAATCAGCAGCAACAAATTAATGGCCATGAACATTTTGTGCTTTATTCATTGACCAATCCCAGAGTTGTTGCATCAACTCAACCATTTGACAATGCAATAATTGTGTGAATATAACTAAACTATGTATCTTTTAAAAGTTAATATGCGGAAGGTTTTTTTTTTTTTTTTTAATAGTATAGAAACAATGATAAACTATAAATTTACATCCATTTCATCAAGTCTTAATGAAATCGACCCAATCATAAAAAGTCTCGTTGATTTAATTTCGTTTTAAAAATATTGCTTAACATCTCATTATTGGTTTGCTTAGTATTATTGGTTGAGATTTGACATTTACTACTAGACAAATGCTTAATTAGTATCATTAGGCTAATTCATTACTTGTGACTTATTGCATTTCTATATGATTTATCTTGTTATTTATAAATACATGTTATTGATCTTGTAGCAAATCGTACAATTTATGGAGTACTTCTCCTCTATGTTTTTACAAGAAATTTAAAATTCAAATTAAAAGTTATATTAGTATATCTTTCATTCATATATTGTACCAAAAAATAAATATCATGGGGATGTTTGGTTCTCACTCAGTGCCGTCAAGTCGAAAATCTATTGGGATATCTGTCTAATAATAATATCGGATGCCCCATGCTCATGTGATGCTCAGGCAGACAACATGTTATGTTTATGCTTTTCCCTCACTCATTAAAAATTGAAGCTTTGAAGTGGGTAGCTTTCAAAAGTTTGGGGACTATTTTTGTACTTTGCTTTTAGATGTATATATATATATATATATATATATATATAGAATCTTTATTTACAATTATTTTTTATGCATCAATTTATATCTAAAACAGAGATATGATATTATTGGCAAATTCTATGAAAATCAACAATAATAGCCATGAACTTAAATTGCAAGTGTACATACATTGGCAAAAAATTAAAAAAAGAAAGCTTGAATTATTATAATAATAATAATTATTAATTGTATGTATGATAAATGAATTAAATAAAATTAGGATTGAATATTATTTGCCTCATTTCATATTCATATACAACAAAGTTTAAATTTTTTTTGAATTTCTTCAAATTGAACTTTCGAATTAAACCCAAAAAAATTCTCACTCTATTTAATTGCTAAGTTTATCTAACATTTCAATGAAAAGAAGTGTTAAGTATGGTCTTTTTTCTATTCATTTGTATATTTTGATTTGATGATGCCTTTATTATATCTATGTGGACTTTGTTTTACACTAGAAAGAAAGCTTTATGAGTTCTTCTTAATCCATATGATTGCTAGTCTCCTATTAAAATAAGTTCAAAAGAGAACTTTTAGACAACACAATAACCCTTTATATTCCATCAAGGATCAATGTGCACAAATGATGTATCTATTTGATTAAGACATCTTTCTTGTTTTTGATATGAGAATTTAAAAGAGAAAATAAATAAAAATAAAATAAATTATTTTCCACAAGTCATGGTTAAAAAGAAAATTTTCTAACTAGGTAATAAAGAATCATTATTCATAAATAATCTTCAAGTGATTAGCTAAGGGTGAGTTCAAATTCATTAATAGTGGTGAGTTCAAATTCTCTTTTTCTACTAATATTAATAATTAATCCATTATAATTTCTATAAGAGCAATTATTTAAATAATTTTTATAAAAGTAATTAATCATGTGATACCGGTCAAAAAAAAAAAAAAAACATTATTCCACTCTCTCTCCATGTATAGCACAGAATCATCGTGGGTCACATCTTCCACTCCCTATTAAGTTCTCAGTTTTATATTATGATCTTAATTAGTCACTCTCACTTAGCCATAAAATGCTTGATTAGACCCTCGTGGGGACGTGACTTTGTCCATGATTTAAAGTGCATTTGTGCTCTAACTTTTTTTTTTTATTACTCTCTTAGCATTTGATAGTTCATTTTTTTTTGTTGTCCTATGATATAAGTCATTTTCCTTTTTAAATTATTAGTTTAATGGTAAATAATAAAAAATGTCCTTCATTAATTAAATACATATCACCAAAAAAAATTAAATGTCCACTTATTGAATTTGAATTGTAATTTACGGTACATTTTTTTTTAGTTTCAATGTAGAATTATTCTGATTTAAATGCCAGGAACTTTGGGGTTGAATAGTTTAGAATTTTGGCTATAGTACGTATGGGATAGTTTCAAAGCTACAATTATGATCCCACTAATTACGTATTTATATTAGTTTAACTAATTTAGACTATTAGACTAGAAAAGAATGCAAACATACCACAAACAAAATTAATTTATCAGTTGTCAATTTCTATAAAATTAAGTGAATATTTAAATTAATGTCTACAACATTTAATAGTATAACAAGGCTATACTTTATTAACTAAAAATAACTAAATTGCTTGATCTTTGTGCAAATAAAAAATGAATGGATGAAGGGAGTATTTCAAGAGAAGTAATTTAAATTTCTTTTTCATATATACACCATAGTATATATTAAAAAAAACATGTTATAAATTAGAATATTGTACAAGAAAGGCAATCACCTTAATCCCATATTTTTAATTTATAAATTATATCATGTGAAAGATTCTTGATCCCATATATAGAGAGCAGCAGAAGGATAATATAAACCAATCACCTTCTTTGCTTTACCCATGTTAGCTGCAACCACAAAAATTTTATAAATTAAAATACAACAAATTCCATTCAATAAATAAGAGGAATTTGTAAAGAAACATCAAATCAGCATTATGTCAAATTATGCAAAATTTCTATTTTTGGTTCTCTTCATAGCAACTCAACTGTTATATATAATAAATTATCCATATTAGTATTTTTTTTATCCCAAATAAAAAAATAAAACTCGAAACACTAAATATTTAAAAAATATAACCAACCAAAAAA
>CATIWR010283314.1:0-13550 GCA_949677035.1 Omphalea diandra
TAGTTGTTAGAAACTAGAGAATTTTACTTGCTTTGAGCTGAGTCGTGTGTAGAATGCAACATGCAGCGATTTAGAAGCAAAGGGATCTCTCTTTTTGGTTGCTTTGCAGTCCCACAGTTGAAGAGGAAGGCTCTTAATTCATGGTCTGCTGTTCAAGATACCTATTTCTCTACTAAGGTAATTTCAGTTAATTTGATGGGTATCACTTATTTTTGTTTCAGTTTTTGGTTTGGATGGATTAGCAGTGAGTATTCTGTTTTTAATTTATTGTATGAGCTAAATTTTGAAAATTTTAAACTATAGTTTCTTAATTGAACATGGGTTCTGCTTTATAAATGGTCTAGATTTCTGGGTACCTATTATTTTTTTTGTGTGTTTTGAATAATACTGGTTGTTTGCAATTTCTTTTATGAATATATTTTTGGGTTTTCTTATTTCCATCTGTTAAAGTTGTCTTTGTCTTCGGTGTTTTGATCCGTTAGGACTTATTTGAGAGGCATAAGGTGGTGTTTACCATTGGAACTTCTATAGCATCGGTCGCTACAGCATGGGGTGGTAAGTTTTTGTTTTCAACTTCATTCATTCTCTTTACTTCTTTCCTTTTGCTGTTGGTGGTTTTGTGATTTAATGAAATGGGATGTTGGCAATATATGTACTAACAAATTCTTGCTGTAATTTCAACTTTTCCAACAAGTATAAGTTTTATTGACATTGCAAACTTTGAAAATGTGAGTTGGAGTCTGATGGAGTGTTGAGAGTTTGGTAGATTTCTCTTTTATCAATCAATTTGAGAAGTACTCTATTTGAATCAGACCCCTAAGTTCAGTCTCTGTGCTAAACTGGGACTATTTTCTTGTAACTTTAAGGAAATAACACAAATGGATTCCACTAGCAAATTTTTTAGTTGAAGAAACCTTCTCCATTTAATGAATTTGATTAGCTGTCTGCTCATTGCTTACCATGGAAGAATGCTTTATAAAAGCTTTCCTTTGCATTCATGCACTTTGAACATGAGAATTCCAATTTTTCTTCAAAGCTAGTTTTGATGTTCCATCCATCTATTTTATATAAGACACTAAAAAATGTTATTGTTAGAAATTTTAACTATTTATGTTGGAAATACTTGACGGTTCTTTGATAAGGAAAGAATTTATACATATTAATCTTAACCATATCACTGTTGACTTCTCCGCATTGAGTTTCTTATGAAATTGCAAAATGAGTATGCAGGGTATTGCTTACGTCATCTTCATGAGTCAAACGTTGATCAGAGGCTTGAATCAATTGAGAAAGCTGTGAGTATCTGTTACATACTGTTGGATAACCATTGCTATGTAACTCTCTCTTTGTTGGTGATGTTTTTCTACCTAAGTCTTCAACTGACTATTTGTTGTCCTTTCATATTAGATTTAGAGGAAATGTACAGGATTTCTTGTAAACTGTAATGAAGATCATAGATGTATGGTTCTTTGAGTCATTAGAGAGAGGTAGTTTGTGTGTCAGTAAGACTTGGAGGGATAATTTAGAGAGCCATGAAAAGAAAACTCAGGTGAGAAGTGCATCAAGAGCATATCGAGATATGATGGACTAGAAGAATGTATCAAGATCTAACAATAGAAAAAACATACACATTGCAGCGACGTAATTAAAAAAAAAGAAAAAAGATGATATGGAAGAGGAAGTGAGAATAAATAATATGTTTCTTCAATGAACTGTATGAATGGGTACTTATAGTGGTAAAGAGAGAAAGATATAATCTATAAGGTAAATTCTAACACTTATTTTGGTTGGTTAAATAGCAGATAGAGAAGTGACATGCATCCAAGAGGACACATAGTTGACAATTAGGCCCACTAAGAAAGGTTAGAAAGAGATGGACTCTCTTTAACGAGCTCTACTTTGAGCTTTTTAAGCCAAAACTCTCTAAATCATCTTAGAAGTATAAAATCAATCCCAAAAATCCTACCAGTAATCTTAGAAATAATTTCATGTATCTACAAAGATCATATGAGTACTAACGCTGTCATTTGCAGTGCATTTTTTTTTTTTTCAGTCTGTGAATGACTTCAATGCAAAATTTTCCTGCTCTCTCCCTCCGTATTATGTGGTGTTGTTTATCGCTTTTACATCTGATTTTATTTTTCATTGTCTTGTGGCAGATGAAAAACAATCATTATCTTGAACATGCAGAATTTAAGAAGCTTGTAGATCCAGGAAGTTCCAGTGTTGCTACGTGTATCGCTACTGCTGGGACAACATTTGTTGTTGGGTTTGTTCCTATCTGCTTTTTTATATATTTATTTATATAGCTGACAATTTCAAAGCTCTATCTGCCCAACATTTCTTGGTCTGCCATTTGCTTAAACATCTCGGAATTGGTCCAATGTGAGAGAATGTATTAACACACCTCATATTTGGAAAGTGTTGTGGCTATACATGCCGCTTAACTGAAAAAGTGATTGAGATTTTGATGAAATGGTTACTAAAGATATTAATGCAAAGAAAGTGGATATATTTGGGGTAAAACTTGAAAGCAATTTTAATTCTATGAGATCAAGTAGTTTTATGCATTTCTTGTGGGGTGATATTTCTTTTAATGGGTTACTCTTTCACCTTCAAGTGAATAGTACACTACTATGGGAAGAAGGTTACTTTGACTTTGAAATATAGGTTTTTAATCAATCATATCACATATGTGCATTTCAAGAAAGATCTTGATAGTATGGTTTTGAACAAACTCAGCTTATTTGTTTTGCCATTTTTCATTCTGTAGTAGGGTATGTTGCCACATTCTTAATGGGAACTACATATATGGATTTTTGAGTGAGGCTGGGAAATTAAGTTATTATTCTGTATCTGTTTTAAGTCGTTGCTTAGTTGCTTAGTTAAGTGTATGGTTTAACAGTGAACTAAAGCAAATTGAAGTGACCCCGACAGTGACAAATAGGAATTTGTTTTAGATAAGCCTAAAGAAGTGTTCTTGGGATGAAGGCTTAGTTGAATTGAGTTGAAGCCTAAAGAAGTGTTAACAATGAGTTTGGTGCTGGTATTGGGCCATACCACTTGTCCTAGTATACTTACCACTTCACTGGTGGCTTTCCAATGTGAGACATTTTTTGGTTGTTACAATTGCAAGGCAGATTGTTTCTGGAGGCTGATCTGAGATCTTTGATTATGTTTTGTATACCAAGAGAAGATAAATTTTCCTGTATGCAACCAACATAAGAGTGCTAGCTCCCAAGATGAGGGAAGATGTAAAGAATATGGAGATAAAACTAAATGGAAGTTTAAGACTATGATAAGTCTGCTTATCTTCTCTTGTATAGTTGTCAAACTGAGGATGAAAATGCTCATTTTATGGATTGAGAATCGTGAATCAAATTGTAAGATTCAAGGAAAATTCTCAATCAATTGAAACAATAATATTCATGCAAAAGAAACAAAATGCATCAGGATATGACGTGTTGACAAATATGAGGTGATCATGCGGCCAATTACACTCATGCTTTCCTGTAATGCTAGAATTTGGAAACATGAGTTTGAATCATAATGATATAATTATAACATACATAATATTATCATAAACTAAAGAATAAAAAGAAATCAGTGTTCTCTAACTCTTAAAACATAATAATGTAATATGGATTATAAGATACTTTTTGAGTGTGTTGGTTTACTGTTAGTTTGGTATATGTGTTGGTTTACTGTTTGTTTGGTATGATACCAGTATAGAAGTAGAAGTGTTGATGCATGCATGGAAATTATTGTTCAGTTATTTAAAACTTTCTAATTTCTGTATAGCTTAACTTGGGTGAGGGTTTTGAGGATCTTTTTATGGTGATTTTGGAGTTAACTTTTTACTTTTGAACCTTTTGGGTCCTAAAGATTTGATGAATAAAGAATTGAGCGAATCTATTGCTTTTATTAAGTTGCTCGAATCACTATTGCTTTAGTCAAGGTTCATGAATATTTGCAATATGGCTGCAGATTCAAATTCTAGAGTGTGGAATCGACTTAAACCATGTTATTCTAATAACAATGTTCTATGTCATGAAAGCTCTGCAATTTGAAAAGCATGTTCTGTTAATGAAGATGGCTAAAACAATGTTACAATAGATTTGTGATTAGTTGCAGCAACATTTAGGGAAGGGGATTGGAAGATAGTTTTCCCATTTTGGTGAGACTAATAAAAACACCTAAAAATTTTTGGCCAAGTAGAAAGGTTTTTGTTGGGTTTGAGAAAGGCCAAAAGAACTTGCAGGGTGTCATTGAAGAGAATAGAAATGTTGGTCAAGGATTCAAGAAGTGTATGGATTGATATAGTGAATGTTGGAAGAATAATTTGGTTAGTTCATCCAAGTAGGCTATAATGCCTATTTTTGTACTGGCTGGTTTTTATTTGTGGAACGGATGTAGATGGTTTTTTCTAATTATTTTGGTTCAACCTTAAAGTTCAAAACTTCAAATGCATTCCAAGTAATAAAAGGTCGATAGCTGAAACATTTAACTATATTAATTTGCTTATTCCAAGTTATGAACTGATAATGCATCATTTCGCTTTTAATCTTGAAAGACCTTTAGATTTCTCACTTGTTCCTTAATCTGCTTTTCTGAATTGCAGGTATGGCTTTGGTTGGCGAAGTGGAAGATGGTATGCTAATAGGAAGTTCAGAAAGGAACAGATGAAATTGTTAGGGCAGATGAAACCTAAAAGGTGGCAATTACTGGGGCAAATGAGACCCAAGGAGTATTAAAAGAAGATTACCAAGATTCAGAGCATCTGAAAGTGGAGCTAGAGCATCTGACAAGATGCTGAAGGATGCTCCTACAACACATAATCCTAGGGAAATTCATCAGTCTTGTTAGGACAACATTAGTTTATACTCTCCCTCTCTCTCTCTCTCTCTCTCTCTCTGTGGCTTAGATATCCTAAATTCCTGTTATCATGGGAAAAGAACATATTGGTATGGGCTCATACATATCGAAGATTGTTTTCTTTACTAGAGTTTTCGGATGTAATTCACGGTGTCATCTTTTTTTTCTCTCTCTTCATCCTTGTTTCTGTTGGATTTCCTAAATGTCCTTTTCTTCTTGATACAAGAACACAAGTTTATTTTGAGAATCTGAGCACTGGAGATATATGTTAATGGAGTTCTTTTTTTCCTGATAAACATCTTTATTCTCTAGAAAGTATTCTTAATGCCTTTTTTTAATTTTTGAGGGTCTTCATATCAATAATTGCAGCAATTAAATAGGTATTTGCTAGAGCACAGACTATAGTAAATGTAATTAGTTCGTGATGGAAGGAATTTGCATTTGCAATAAAATAATTTTTTATTTTAGATTGGAACTCGCGATCAGAGCATTTGAATCTCAGGTAAATTTGTTATTTTTTGAGGAACAGCTGGTCAAAAATTTTTCTGCATCTGCTGTAACAGCACTTAAGTTGTTAAAGATGCCAAGAAATGCTGTAACAAAATGTTGTTTTCTTTAATGCATATGTTTTTACATATTTTCCATGTCGGATTGATCAATGAAAAGATATGTAGAATTTCGTGTTAGAATGTGGAATCTTAAGTGTGATGTTAAACTGAAGTTGTATGAATTTTCATGTCATTGGTTGATTTTGTAGTAACTGATCTGGCCGTCCTACAGATCTCTTTACAGCATGTTGACAGTTCTAGAGCTCTATAAGTTGTAGTATACCGGGGGCAATAGGAGCAAGAAAGGTAGCCCTTGAAGATGGCTAATGCTGTTAACTTAACAGTTCTACTAATTCTCTTATGTGGGTCAGCATATGCAAAAAGACCAAATCCATTTACCACGAAAAGTCAGGATGTTGTAGCTGGATTGGCCCCATCTGCCAGTGATGGGATTTGCAAAACATTGGTGGAGATACAAGGCTATGCTTGTGAAGAACAGACAGTAATATATACCTAGTGTTACTATTCAGTCTATGGAGTTCATTGTTTTTGCTGGCTTGTTATAGTTGGTGAAATTTGATTGCATTTAGGTAACTACGCAACATGGATTTATTCTTGGAATACAGAGAATTCTACGGGGGGGACATCTGGTGGGACTCCAGGAAACAATATACCAGTTTTGTTGCAGCATGGGCTGCTAATGGTGGGTGATTTTGATTTTAGCAGCAACCGGTATTGTTAAACTAAACAGACTGGATATACATATTGATGAAATGAGTGACAGGATGGAGCAGTGTAGGTGATGTTATCTCCAGTGCAGTCTTTGGCATTCAACTTGGCCGATAATGGATATGATGTGTGGGTTGTCAATGCAAGAGGAACTCAATCTAGCAGGGGGCATACATTGCTTGGTCCGATGACCCGGTTATTTTCACTTTTCTGTCATTCTTTCAGTCAGAATTTTTAATTTTTCTAATGATTTTGGTCTGTTTCTCAGGCTTTCTGGAATTGGTCATGGGCTGAATTGGCAGGTTTTGATCTTCCTGCTACATTTCAGTACGTGCACAATCAAACAGGACAGCAACTGCACTTTCACATTCTGCTGCCACATTTTACTCCTATGTTGGTTCTTGAGCACCAAGAAGGGGTTGAATTAATGAGAATTTAAAAATTTGAAGAGAAGATAAAAAAATTTGGGAGATTGAAGGAGAATAAGAAGAAATGAACACTATTTTTATAGTGGTTCAGGTGTTAATGAACTTTACATTCACACTCCAATTCTTTACAATTGAGTGTTTTACTAACTGAAAATGGTGTTTCCAAACTCGCACCAAATTTTTACACTGTTTTAATAACTCACACATAACTTTACAACTTATGTTTTAAGTCTCACATAAAAACCTCACTCAAGTGTTTTCTCAAAGACTCACACTTAACCTAATACAAGAGTTTTGACAATTAGGCTAACTCTCAAACTCAATTACAATGGTGTTTAATGCTTACACCCAACAATATTAACTCACATACAAAAAATAAAAGGTTGAGAAGTAAAATTGCAAGAGTTTGACTATAATCAATGATATTCTCTTACATTCGTGTCTGTTTGGTGAAGTATTTATAGACAATAACCATCAAAGAGACGTTATAAAGAAGTTATATTTAAATCTCTAAGGTAAACTATATAAATTTTGTTAAATGTCTGTCAGACTAGTTTTGCGGTCATGACTAATATTTCGTGGTTGCAAATTTTCAATTTACATTAGAAAAACTAAAATCGCAGTGGAGAATCCCGTTTGTATCTAATGACTAATTCACGTGACATGTTACTATTAGTTTTCCAAGAAAAATAGTCATTGCATTTATTCAACCAATCAAAAGTCGCTGTTGCAATTAAAGTTCTTATTGAACGCGATAGTGACCAGAATCCTTCTATTTGGTAAGAAAAAAATGCTTCAATGGTCGCAGTTTTGATAGTTTTTTCACCCTTGCAAATTTTGATATGTCAATAGTTATTTTGAACACTTGTCAAGTTTTGGTTGCCGACTTGGTTCCCTCCATACAACAACAAAAGTCGCAGTCGCGACTGAGAACGTGAACGTTATCGCGAATCACACTGTAAGACAATCATGTTTTCTTTGGCAAGATCGCAGCTATGATTTGCTCCGCGAATTCGTCTAGTTCAAGTTTATCTATCATTGTTGCAAGGTCATGGTCGCGATTTTAAGGTCTTGACCACGAATTTATATACCTTACTCAATGTTTGAAATTTAGACTTCTATTCAACTTTCAATGCAAACTTATCTTAAAAACTACAAAAACAACACTTAAATAACATGTTATAACCCATCCGTCTTTATTACCAAGATCAAAAGAGACATTTGACTTAGATTTGATCAACTTAGTCTAACATCTTGAACCCATCTTTTAAGGCTAAGATGCAGGCATAAAAATTTCTTTTTTAGGGAACTCTGACTGCTCTGGCTGCCTTCTCTAAAAATCAGTTGGGGGACATGATAAGATCAGCTGCATTACTTGGACCTGTTGCCTATTTGGGTCAGATAACGTCTCCGGTTGCAAGAGTAGCTGCAGACATCTTGTCTGCTAATGTGAATACTAACTCTTCTGTCTATGTTGATTACTAATCAGACGAGACTCGCTAACAAGTGACCATTTGTACATGTTTTTTACTTTATTTTGACAGGAATCATTTTGGTTATCCAATAGGGTAAAACAAAATCTCAACCTTTCTTTACTTTTCCTATGAGATTGATATGCTATTTCACTCTTTCAAAACTTTATGTGCTGCTTTATATTTGTTGAATAATATTTCAGAAAAATTAAAGTATAGAAGCTCAAGATCACTAAACAAGGTGTCTTTCTATGTCTAACTAACCAGGGATAAGAAAATATTTGCATAGCAGATTTGACAAAATAAAACTGCACCGTAACATATTGCAATTTGCTTTGTATTGTTCAGTTCAGCAAGAGTATTTCCAATATGTCCAAGAGAAATCAAATAAATATGACAAAAAAATGGGCATCTCAATCCAATTTAGTTTGGTGTATGTCATCTTATAGTGAATTTTTTTGCCTCAAATGAAACGGAATTGCTGGTATACCATTAATTAATGATGTCTGCAATACACCTGGGGTTGACCGCAGTGATCCATTTACCTCTTTCACAGGTACTATTTATGTTCTCAATTTCTGAATTAGCAATTTCTTGGGAAGACTTTAATCCTACTCTGAATTATGTTTATAGGTCCCAACTGCTGTCTGGAGAGGTCAGCACTTGCTGTTTTCTTAAGCCATGGGCTGCAGTCAACAGCAACAAAGAACCTGATCCATTAGTCTCAAAGTATTTTTATAACACAAACCAAAGCACCACTAGCAAACAAGTATAAAGAAATAGTACACTGAGATTCAATTCGTTTATGAGAATGCTAGATACTTCTGTTTACCTATGGATTCAAATATTGAAAACTGCATTCAAAGTATATTGGTTTTTGAACTCAATTTCTTGGTTTATGGACAGTGGTCAAAAGAGGAACCCTAGCAATGTACGACTGCAACAATGAAGATGAAAACAAGAAACACTATGGGCACCTACATCGCCAGTATATGATATAACAAACGTTCCACAAGATGTCCCTCTCTTCCTTGCCTGCGGAGCCAAGGATGCTCTTTCCGATGCTAAAGATGTGCAGCAGTTGCTGGATGGTCTAAAAGATCATGTCGAAGATAAACTAGATGTTCAGACCATTGAAAATTATGCTCATGCAGATTTGGTGTTTGCTACCAATGCTAAGGAAGTGGTTTATGATCCTCTTATGGCTTTCTTAAAGCTTCATTGAGGATATTGATTTCGCAAGCTTCATTTGGCAATTTGTGTAATGTTTTCTGTTTTCTTTTATTCTACCAGTTTGTATGATGTTTAAAACTGATTTCATGTCAATACAACTGATTACCAGATTTGTTTATAGCGCTTTCTGGTCCGCCTTTGGATTTATATGTCATTCGTTGAAAGCTCGATGCTACAACAACAATTTTAGATTTGATATGTCCTGGTTGATGTCTCTGAAAAAGTCTTGGTAAGGTCTAGCTGCATAAAAATATTACCAGTGTTAACCCACAAAGAAAGGAGGAATCTAAGATGATTCACAATGCAAAAGGGACTAAACATGGATGAGTTACTAACCAGAGAGGGAGAAAGGGTTGTTTCGTTTGCAAGTTCGCTTCCATTAATTGATGGAAGGGAGGTTGGCGCAGAAGAGAGCCTTTCGCACTCGAAGTAAATCCCTTTGTCGGTGTCAATAAGCTAACAGCAGCAACTCTTGGTTTTATTCTCGCCTGCAAGGCTTCTCAGACTAGCATTGATAACAATGCCAGTTGTTCCTCTATTCCCACTTCCTTTTAGTCTCTCCTTTGTAAGTTTGTTGTTCTCCTAGTGAGCGGCATACCCAAGAAACTCTAAACTAGGAGTTCTGGATGTTTGATTCTAATGGCTGCCTTATGTGATCATCTCATGGAACCTCATATTATAATCCCATCACACGTGCTTCTTAATATTCTCCTGTTTTAATCTTATTTGATCGACTTTGACATGTAAATTGCAGTTTTCGTCTGTCTTGAAACCTCCCTATTTGAACATTATGAGTAAATATATAGTTGGTTGCCTATGTATCTCATCGGCTTTATTTACTCATCTATTATTAATTAAGATAAAGGAAACCACGGGAAAAAATCGTTTTATTGTTAACATATTTTGTCTTGATTACTGTGATTCTGACTAGAAAAAGGAATACAGAGAGATTGATGAATTCTATATGCATTTCTTAATAGGAAGATTGACCCCACTCGACTCTAGAAGTGAACAAAGGGTCAGTTCGATTAATTCAGTTTGATTTTTTACTAAAATTTAATAAACTGAATTTTATATATTTAAAATTGAACCGAATCAAAATTTTTGAAAAAATCAAATTAACTGAATCAATTAAATCGTTGTGCTTATAAACTGAACCGAACCTATAAAAGTTTGGTTCAGTTCGATTAAATTTCACATATTTTAAATTTGATTCGATTCAAATTAATTTGATTTATTAATAATTTTGATTAATTAGACTTTTTATCTAAAAAACTGAACTGAAAATCGAAAATTTTTTAAAATTTTAACTGAACCGAACCAATTTTATTAAGAGATCAGACTAAACGAACCGAACCAACTCGGTTCGGTCGGTTTTTGGTCCTGTCCGGTTTTGGTCACCCCTACTGGACTCCTTGTTTGTTCTATATAGGCACATGTTGACAAAATATTATTCATGTGGATACTAGCTTTTGCTCCTGTCTGCGGGTTCTGCCACTATAAAATTTGGTGGACCATTTGAATTTGTTGGTAAAAGAAAAAGAAAAACATATCACACACACACATGGCCAACAGCTTAACCTTAGTAGCAATAATTATATCCATACTTTTCTGTGGGTCAGCAGCTGGAAATAGAGCAAAGTCCAAAATTCATGGTGGAATAGGTGCACGGGTCCTAGCAGGCAGTGATGATGGCATTTGCAAATCAATGGTTGAGACACATAACTATATTTGCGAAGAGCATACGGTAAATTTTTTCCTTCATTTAGTAATTACTGTTCCTGTTGAAGTTGTGGCAATAAAATGTTTTAAATTCCATTTGGTTCAGGTCACAACACAGGATGGCTTTATTCTCAGTATACAAAGAATCCCAGTTGGGCAGTCTGGTGAGTCTCCAGGAAACAGACCGCCTGTTCTGTTACAGCACGGGCTCCTAATGGTCAGTGATTTCACTGTGGTGGCGCTGTTACTATTCATTAATTAAGTGTTGGATGTAACAAGCTGTTGTGTGTTGGGCAGGATGGAATAACTTGGCTGCTATTACCTCCAGAGAAATCTTTAGCACTCCTTCTGGCAGATAATGGCTATGATGTCTGGGTAGCAAACACTCGTGGAACCAAATATAGCCGCAGCCATAAGTCGCTTAGTTGGGATGATCCAGTAGTTTTCGTTCTCTTTTTCACATCCTATTTCCATCTCTTGGAATCATTTTTTTTCTTTTAGTTTGTGGTATTTTAGGTGAACTAATGGTACTAACGTTTCCTAGGCATATTGGAATTGGTCGTGGGATGAACTGGTAACTTATGACCTGCCTGCAACATTTAAGTATGTGCTTGATCAAACAGGACAGAAACTGCACTATGTTGGGCATTCACTGGTGAAATTTTTGCATTATTACTGCTTCAAGTTGTTATAGTATTCTGTTAATAGACATAAAAGATACTAACTTTGAATTCATATATAGGGAACTTTGATTGCTGTGGCTGCTTTTTCAAAGAGTCAGCTATTGAACAGGTTGAGATCAGTTGCCTTACTTTGCCCAATTGCTTATGTTGGGCAGATGACCTCCCCACTTGCAATAAATGCTGCTCACAACTTTCTTGCTGAGGTGAGCACTGATTAGCTTCTATCTTATGTTAAATATCCAATGAAATAGAACTTCTCTAATAATCTACACATCCTTCTGTTGCAGACCTTATACTGGTTAGGTCTCCACGAATTCGATCCAAGAGGGTACTAAAGCTGCAACTCTGCTCTCTTACCTTGTCTGCATCATTTATCACTTGCATGCTAGTTACATTACATTGCTTACAGTGCTTACCAGTGAATATTAGTAGTAATCAGAAATTTCCAAGAACTGACCCCATAATTCATAACATACATTCATCAATCAAAGATAACCCAGATACTGATAGAACAATTCACTATGAAAATTCACTGGTGATAGTTATTTTATAAAATAAATAGAAAATGACCCCATTTGACGCTAGCCCTTGCTTTCTTTTCTTTTGTGTTCCAAAATTGTCCATGACTGAACAGGGAAGCTGTAGTCAAATTTCTCAAGGATATCTGTAAAGATATTGACTGCACCAACCTGTTGACCACTTTCACAGGTGCCATACTGTTCCTAATAACTAATTATAGCATCAAGATCTGATTTTCCATTACTAATTACGCATACTATTGCTATGTGCAGGCCAGAATTGCTGCTTGAATTCCTCTATTGTAGATGTGTTTCTAGACCATGAGCCCCAGTCAACAGCAACAAAGAACATGATCCATCTGTCTCAGAGTATGCGCTTCTAAACTCCACAATTTTCAATAAAAAACTATGACTGAAGTAATACCACTATAATA
The DNA here is from genome assembly GCA_949677035.1 of Omphalea diandra. Lineage (NCBI taxonomy): Eukaryota > Viridiplantae > Streptophyta > Magnoliopsida > Malpighiales > Euphorbiaceae > Omphalea > Omphalea diandra. The sequence goes on from CATIWR010283314.1 coordinate 12,643, forward strand.
TAATGCAATAAAGTGTAAGGATCGTCTTGTGTTTGCATCTATGAAGTATGAAAATGGAAATTTGAGGAAGGGAAACGGTATATTGAAAAACCGACATTTTACAAAATATAGGTAAAAAATATGGGAAAAACACAGTTTTCAAAAGTAAAAACGTTCCGAAATGCAAAAAAGTGAATGTGACCAAACTGAAGTTTTCAAGCAACAAAAGTTGCATTGTAGTGCAAGAGTTCAATAAACTACAATTTACATAAATTGTAAATTTATAATTTTTATTATTACAATTTATTAATGCACATAGTAAATCGCACTATTTTTTAACATTGAGATAGAAATTCCACCTAAATTATAAGTAAAAACAAATTAGGATTTTTGGCTGGAAATGGATTTTGTATTTAGTTTCGAAGTTTTGGACAGTGATCAGAGAAGGAACGATAGCAATGTACGATTACATTGATCCGGAAGAGAACAAGAAACACTATGGGCAGCCTACTCCTCCAGTGTACAATATGACAAGCATTCCAAATGAGCTTCCTCTCTTCCTCAGCTATGGAGGAGAAGATGCTCTTTCTGATGTCAAAGACGTACAACTCTTGCTGGATAGCCTAAAAGATCATGATGGAGATAAGCTTGTGATTCAGTACATAGCTGACTATGCCCATGCAGATTATGTTATGGCTGAAAATGCTAAGCAACGAGTATATGATCCTCTCATTTCTTTCTTTAAACTTCAATGAGAATATATGTTTCTTTATTGTTGCCATTGGCAATCCTTCTGAGATATATATATATATATATATATATATATATATATATATATATATATATATATATATATATATATATTATAAATATCTAAAAACAAAGACTCTTTTGTATTATTAATTAAAAAGATGTTTGTAATGTTTGAG
>CATIWR010283320.1:0-16567 GCA_949677035.1 Omphalea diandra
TTCATCTCTGTTTTAAAATTTTTATCCACCAATTCAACCCCCCTTCTTGGTGCCTAGGGACAACACTATAACATGCATACAATACAAGATAATTTGTTAGGTAACTATACAAACATTACATATATATTCAAGTGTCCTAAATGTAATGGTGCAAGTGTTATCATCATACTTTCACATATCTTAATGATCATTTATCAAATGCATATGTTCACGTGAGATTGCAAATCATTTATGCAAGGAATATGTTCATGTGTGAATGCTAATGAATGAGGATAAAGATGTTACATTTCTTCCCCTCTTATAAAGAATTTCGTACTGGAATTCAATACCTGTAAGCAAATGTGGATATTGTCATTTCATGTTCTCTTCAGTTTCCTTTGTAGCTTATTTTTATGAGTGGTTTCTCCATAACACCTTAACTAAAGAGATTTCTTAATTTTGTAATTGTTTTGTCTTATAACCAATGATTTTCACTAGTTCTTCAACATAACTTACATCATCTACAATTGTTATAGCTGGATCCCTAAGTATATGTGTAGGATCAGATGAATACTTTTATAGGATCAGACGAATACTTTTTGAGCATACTCACATGAAATACATTATGAATATGAGCCATCTCTAGTGGTAGTGCTAGCATGTAAGCTAATGGATGAATTCTTTTTAGGATCTCACAGGGCCCTATGTATCGAGGACTCAGTTTCCCTTTCTTTCCAAATTGAATTATTCCTTTCCATTGTAAAACTCGAAGGAACACTTTGTCTCTCACCTCTTATACCATTTCTCTTATGTGTTAGTCTACATAACTCTTTTGCCTGTCTTATGCTACTTTAAGTTAGCTCCTGATTGCCTTCACTTTGCTCACAATGTCTTGCACTAGTTCTGGCCCTTCTAAAACACGTATCCCTTCTTCATCCTAATAGATAATGATACAAACCAGGTGGGATTAACTTCTTACCCATTTGATGAACATAAGTCCTATGTATAATTCAAAGATCGATAAGAAGATAAATCCTTAAATCTAAACTAGATCTCTTAAAAACTTATTTCTAGCAACCTAAAATATATGATCTAAGTTATGTTAATCTCAATCCTAAATTAACTAAGTAATTCAAGACCTAGATTAAACTAATTTTGTGAAATTATTAAGCTCACTTGGTAATCTCACCAAGTCCACTCAAGAACTCAAGAAAAGAATAAATCTCATAAAGTTTAAGCAAAAATAATATGATCTCTTATTAATAACCAAATAAAGGCTTAAATACCCTTTACAAATGTTAAGAAAACTCTAAAAAACCATATCTAATTTAACCTTACATGTTCTGGCCGAATTTACAACTCCTAAATCTATTAGGATAACTAATCTCATTATCATATAAAGACAAGAAAAATAATCCTATTGGTTGCTATGATCTAGCCTAAGTAATCCTATTGGTTGCCTTGATCTAGCCTAGCTAATTTCTAGTAGTAAAACACCTTATTTGAAGGTTCCTTACACAAATAAATAACTAACTAAAGAATCCTAACAAAAAAAAACATGATATTTAGCCAATGAAGAGAATTCCTTATGGCAATCACCTCTTTTTTAACTTTTGAAACATCACTAAATTTCCATTCTATGGCCATCTTATTCTTGAAAAACAAAACTAAGAGATGAAATAGGTTTCATTAGGTTAAGGGTTAGTCATAATAAAAGAGTTATTTCTCTTTCCACATAACAAATTATGCAAAACTGATTTACTGGTATTTAGAGGGTATATAATCTTATAAATTTCATATTTTGTACTTTGTCTAAATCAGGATGTAATGTCATCAAAATATATGAAAATAGCTAGACTGAGGAGATTTTAGTTGGTTATGAACTAACCTTAATGAAGGAGCCATAGCTCTTCACACACACTAAATTAAACAAAACCATTTTACATGCATTAAAATGGGCCATAAAGTTACAACTTTCATGGTTTACACTTTCCCTAATTCCTTATCTAGGGTTATGAAATTGTGGGTGCAACAAGCTGCTTTAACAACTAAACCAATACAATCAACCCAGTTTTTCTTAAGCTACAAACTCCATACATGAGCTCCACCTAAAAAACTTTATAATTCCTACTAACCAAACATGATTAACATGTCATGGGGGAGGAATTTCATATAGGAATAAGATAAATTAACTTACCTCTTTTCCCAAAACCAGAAAAGCTTAAAGTTCCTTCCAAGGAGGCTCACTCTTCTCCATCTCCTTCTTATTCTTCTTTTTATTCTTCTTCCTTTCTTTCTTGCTTCCTTAGCTCTCTCTTTCTTCTATTGTACCTCATATTTATCCCCTCTAATATGTTCTTAAAGGATGAAAAATTCAATTTGTAAACCTATTCTAATAAGATAAAATCATGGTGTCTCATTTTCATTAGTTGGAAGCTCACTTTTTCTTTTTTAGTCCCTCTTTTTCACTTTTCATCACTTCCATCCATCTCCTAATCCATAGATGCTCCTTATACTTTTAAATAAGCTCTAAAACACCATAATTTATGATGTTATAACATGCATACAATATAAGATAATTTGTTAGGTAACTATACAAACATTACATATATATTCAAGTGTCCTAAATGTAATGGTGCAAGTGTCATCATCATACTTTCACATATCTTAATCTTCATTTATCAAATGCATATGTTCATGTGAGATTGCAAATCATTTATGCAATGAATATGTCCATGTGTGAATGCTAATGAATGAGGATAGAGATGTTACATCTCTTCCCCTCTTATAAAGAATTTCGTACTGGAATTCAATACTTGTAAACAAATGTGGATATTGTCATTTCATGTTCTCTTCAATTTCCTATATAGCTTATTTTTATGAGTGCTTTCTCTATAGCACCTTAACTAAAGAGATTTCTTAATTTGTAATTATTTTGTCTTATAACCAATGATTTTCACTAGTTCTTCAACGTAACTTACATCATTTACAATTGTTATAGTTGGATCCTTAAGTATATGTGTAGGATCAAACTGATACTTTTTGAGCATACTCACATAAAATACATTATGAATATGAGCCATCTATGGTGGTAGTGCTAGCATGTAAACTAATGGATAAATTTTTTTTAGGATCTCACATGGCCTTATGTATCGAGGACTCAGTTTCCCCTTCTTTCTAAATTGAATTATTCCTTTCCATGGTAAAACTCAAAGGAACACTTTGTCTCTCACCTCTTATACCATTTCTCTTATGTGTTGGTCTACATAGCTATTTTACCTGTCTTGTGCTAATTTAAGTTAGCTCTTGATTGCCTTCACTTTGCCCATAATGTCTTGCACTAGTTCTAGCCCTTCTAAAACATGCATCTCTTCTTCATCCTAATAGATAATGATACAAACGAGGTGGGATTAGCTTCTTACCCATTTTGATGAACATAAGTCCCATGTATAATTCAAAGATAAAAAAGAAGATAAATCCTTAAATCTAAACTAGATCTCTTGAAAACTTATTTCTAGCAATCTAAAATATATGATTTAAGTTATGTTAATCTCAATCCTAAATTAACCAAGTAATTCACTACTTAAATTAAACTAATTTTGTGAAATTATTAAGCTCACTCGACAATCTCACCAAGTCTATTCAAAAACTTAAGAAAAAGAATCAATCTCATAAAGTTTAAGCAAAAATAATCTGATATCTTATTAATAACCAAATAGGGGCTTAAATACCCTTTAAAAATGTTAAGAAAACCCTAAAAAACCATATCTAATTTAACCTTACATGTTCTAGCTGAATTTACAACTCCTAAACCTATTAGGATAACTAATCTCACTCTCATATAAAGACAATAAAAATAATCTTATTGGTTGCTATGATTTGGCCTAAGTAATCCTATTGGTTGCCATGATCTAGCCTAACTAATTTCTAGCAATAAAACACCTTATTTCAAGGTTCCTTACATAAATAAATAACTAACTAAAGAATCCTAACTAAAAGAAACATGATATTTAGCCAATGAAGAAAATTCCTTATGGCAATAGGAAGATAATGCCAACTAAGCAAATCTACCATAGATCTTTAACATTTGGGCTTATCTTCATGTTTTGGGCTCAATTCCATGCTATGTACAAATGGTGTTGGGCTTTGGTCATCTCCATCAATTGGGCTCCATAAGATTAAATTAAGCACTTCATTGAAGAGTCCAAGCATCCATCTTTATGCATTTAGGTTTCATGCAATCCTTGGTCTATTTAGGGTAATTCTTTCCATTTCTTTCCTTATATAAAAACTCCAAGTGCATCTTTACACTTCTTTAGCCTTTCTATTGTAATTGGGCCTTGAAGTTGTAATGGATCCTTATTAGACTTGCCTTGGCCAAATGCATCTTTCCCACCTTCCTCAAGAGGATTCATTCTCGAATCTAAACCTATATGAAAGCAAAAAAAAAAAAAAAAAAAACCATACATAAGACTAATACCAATTAAGAATCCTAAATGAATCTTATCTAGTAAAGAGTAAGTCTTTACACCTGGATCAAAGACTTATCTCATGAAACATAAAACAAGATTAGAACACACCAAAGAAAGAGTAAAAGAATACAAAACAAAATGAAGAAGACAAAAAAAAAAAAAACACCTAAAGACATCCTCCATATAGTATGAAGAAACATTAAGTTGTCAAATTTCCTTTTAATAAACACACTAGATAGAGAAAATCTAGTTTTAAAACAAAACTAGAACCCAAAGAACAAGAATTAAAATTCAAAAAACAATTAAAAACAAAATAACCCTTGAAATAAAAAGAAAACTTTCTTCGCAACAAATGCCTAAAGTAAGAAGAATCATAAATCATTGATTTAAGAACATTAAAAGAAGAAGAAGAAGAAAGGAAACATTTTTCACTTAAAGAAGAAGATAAAAATTTTTGACAAGAATTTAAAGAACAACACTTACAAAAATCAAATTTAAAACAAAAGGAAAAATAATTATTAGAAGTTACACATTTTAAAGAAGAAATGTAAAAATAATAGTTAAAGAAGAAAACAAACATTCATCACTAAAAGAAAACCAAAAACCTGGTAACACAAAAACTATTATTCAAAGAAGAAGAATTATGCTTATAACAAATAAAACATGTAGAATTGTCCAAAGAAAAGCAAGAAAACTCCTTTACACAAATTTTCAACCTCACTCTTTAATTTAGCACTAGTATCAAAAGTACTATGAGTTAGGTTATCATGCTTGCTAGGCACCTTTATTATAAACCATTCTTTATAACCTTGCAAAAGAGACATAAAACCACTCTACAAAAGATTATAACATATTGTTAGTAGTGTAATACATTCCTTTAAACAAAAACATGGTTGTGGCCTTAGAAGAATCAACTTTAGTCTCATAACTCTCTTTTAATATAAAGGCTTTTTTTTTTTACACACCTTCTCCTTTTGCATGTACCTCTCTTTTTTTATATGCATCCACTTTGTCCTCTCCTTTTCCCACTCTTTGCTCATACCTCTCATGGGTTTTCTCGCAGCTCTCCTTTTGCCCTGCAATTATTTCTTTTTCTTATTTATGTATGCTTTCTCTCTCTCTCTCAAAACTTTTTGAACCTTATAAATTTGCTGAGGGGATAAAGGAGATAATACAAATGTTGACCATGAAAGCCTAACTCATAAGTATTTGTAAACCCATCATGCTTAACTTTTCTATCATATTGCCAAGGCTAGCCTAAAAGCATGTGACTAGCTTTCATAGGAATAACATCACATAACACCTCATCCTTATACTTACCTATTGAAAATGCTATCCTAACTTGCTTTGTAACTTTAATTTTGCCACATTCATTTAGCCATTGCAAATTATGTGGTTTAGGATGCTTTACAGTTGGCAATTTCATCTTGTCAACTAAGTTGGTACTAGTTGCATTAGTGTAATTACCACCATCAATTATAACTAGACATATGTTGCGAACTATTCTAGATTTTGCATGAAATATGTTTTTCCTTTGCATATGTTCATCTCTTATTTGGGCATTTAAGGTACGTCTAGTCATAAAAATATCTTTGCTTGTTACCTTATTGGGGTCTTCTTTATTAACATCACCAGCATCTTCTAATGGAGGCATTTTAGGATCTGTTTCTTCTCCATCTTCATCTTTACTAGTAATCTCACCATCTCTCAAAACCATTATTCTTTTGATAGGGCAATCACGTGCAACAATGCCCTTTTCCTTGGCATTTGAAATAAATAATTAAGCTACTCTTATTGGGCTTATTAAGTTCGACCCTAGTAGGAAAATTGGGCTTCCCTTTTTTCTTCTTAGAAGGTTCAGCCTTGGACCTCGGATTAGGCTTATCACCACTTTTAAACTTATTAGTCCAAGAAACTGAATTGAAATTAGGCTTAGATGGCTTACCCTTTAGTTGCTTTTCCACCTTGATAGCATTGTGGTACAAATCCTCTAAATCATTATAGGGCTACATCTTCACTTGATTAGCAGTTTCTTTATTGAGTCCAATAAGAAATCTAGCTATAGTTTGCTCTATGGTCTACTCAATTTCAACCCTAATCAAAATTACCTTTAACTCTTGGTAATATTATTCCACACTTTTCTACCCTTACACTAGTCTTTGCAATCTATTGTGTAAATCCTTATAATAATGAATAGGTACAAAATGCTTTTTCATGACTCTTTTCATCTCTTCCCAAGTACTAATTAGACTATCCCCATATCTTTTCCTAGTGTACATGATTTGATCCTACCATACAAGAATATAATCCATGAACTCTGTAGCTACAAGGTTAACTTTATTTCTTCATAATAATTTTGACAATTAAATACAAACTCTACTTTCTTTTTCCATGATAAATAAGACTCGAGATCACCCTTGCCATTGAAAGTAGGAATTTTTAGCTTAATGCCACTTAGATTGCCATGTTGCTTGCTTGCTCTTTAGGAACTTTCTTCATATGAATCACCGTCCTCCTCATCATTGATGAATTTGCCATGCCTTGGTTATCTTGAATGGGTGCGTGTGCTATTGGAATCGAAGGCATTTTGAATGCTCCTAAGCTGTTCTTTCACCTCTTTAAACTCTTATTGCATAAGGTATATAGTATCTTGCATAACTTTCATAAATATCTTACTTTCTGTATCATCTTTAGGTTCTGTCATGGTTAGTAAAATAATAAAAAAATATCCTCACAATTACTCTCTTACATGTTTACACTCAATTAATGGTACTTACACTTGTGTTTAATTGAAATTAGGCATTTACCCTCTTATGAGCTTACACATTCTTGCCTTTTATCACTAAATATTCCTTTTTTTAAGTTTTTAAAGACTAAGTTACTTTATGTTAAGACAAGCTCAGAGCGAACATAAAACAAGCATAAACCAGACCTAAACTCTTAGATAATAAAGAATTAAAAGCAACATAATTTGGTTACAAGCCAATAAATAACTAAAGGCCTAATCAAAATTTAAGAATTTAAAGGTAGATAAAGTTGCAAAGTGGTGTTTTCAACTCAAAATTGATGGAAAATCAAGCCTAGGCTAAATGCAAATCAAAGAACTGAAATTAGCTTCTTTTGGTACAAAACAAGTTCTTATGCAATTTCTAGCTTCTTTTATTTCTTTCTTTATTTTTCTTTTCTTTCCTTTTTTTTCTTTTTTGGCTTTTTTATCTTTTCTTTTATGTTCTTTTTGATTTTTTTTTATTTCTTTTTCTTTTGACCTTCGAATCTTAAAATAGAATTGAAATTGAAAGAATTGCAGAGAAAAACTAAAAAACTATGCAAAATCAAGTAAAAGCTGAATGAAGTGAGATTATGGGCAAATCCATAACTTCACCTTGCCTTGAATTTGAATGATGTGGTTCAGCCCTAGACACTTAAGAAACACCAACAAAGTTATTAGACAAAAAAAAAAAAGAATTGGAACGAGAAACAATGAATCAATTGTAAGAAACAAGCCAAAAATCAAGTTTCCTTAATTTAAGAAAATTTTGGAAAACTTCCAAATTTCAAGGAATTTCTTGAATTAAACATTTCAAATATGCAACTGGGGACACAAGAATGTTAATCCACAAAGAAAAACAAATTTGAATTAAAAGAAACAAAGAAATCAAACAAAAAAAAAAGGAAACAAACTTATTTTGGAAAGTTCCTTAATTTAAGGAAAATTTGCAAAAGCATGAGATTCTTATGGATTTTTTTTTAATGAAATTTGATATGGGATCATAAAACAACCTAATTTAATGATTGAAAGTGAAAGCAAATAGATTGGAGCTTAATTGAACAAGTAGAACAAAATTGGTGCTAGAATTGCTCAATTCATAATTTTCTTATTTTAAGGAAATTTTGAAAAGCAGGTTGTTCCAATTAGATTCTAATGATACAAGAAAATTTTTTGATGATAAAACACACTAATTTAATATGGAAATAAAAGAAAATAGAATATAACACAATGGAACAAGATGAAACTAAATTAACAATGATAGAGTGCTAATTTGCAATTTAGAAGTTTTTTTTTGTGATTCTCTTGATGCAAATAACTAAAATGGAAGTCTAATACAAAAGAATGATTGAATGTGATAAGACAAATGAATTAGATAGTAGAAAACAAAGAAATTAGAATGGAACATAAGAAACTTAATGGAACCAAAACATGAAGAAGAAGAGGTAGAATGCGATTTGAATGTTCTAATCATAAGAACACCGACAAACAATGAAGAACAATGTAAGAACAACACCTTTTGATCTTGAATAACCTTGGCTCTGATACCATTAGGATAAAAATGAGGTGTAATTAGCTTCCTACCCATTTGATGAACACAAGTCCTAAGTATAATTCAAAGATTAAGAAGAAGATAAATCCTTAATTCTAAACTAGATCTCTAGAAAACTTATTTATAGCAACCTATAATATATGATTTAAGTTATGTTAATCTCAATCCTAAATAACTAAGTAATTCAAGACCTAGATTAAATTAATTTTATGAAAATTTCAAGCTCACTCAATAATCCATCAAGTCCACGCAAGAACTCAATAAAAGAATCAATCTCATAAAGTTTAAGCAAAAATCATCTGATCTCTTATTGATAATCAAATAAGGGCTTAAATACCCTTTACAAATGTTAAGAAAACCCTAAAAAGCCATATCTAATTTAGCCTTACATGTTCTGGCTGAATTTACAACTCCAAAAACCTATTAGGATAACTAATCTCACTCTCACATAAAAACTAAAAGCAAATAATCCTATTGGTTGCCATGATTTGGCCATCCTATTGGTTGCCACAATCTAGCCTAGCTAATTTCTAGCATTAAAATGCCTTATTTCAAGGTTCTTTACATAAATAAATAACTAACTAAAGAATCCTAACTAAAAGAAACATGAAATTCTACTAATGAGGAGAATTCATTATGGTAATTGGATGACAGTGCCAACCAAGCAAATCTGGCATTAATCTTTAACATTTGGGCTTATCTTCATGTTTGACTTAATTCTATGTTATGGCCACATGGTGTTGGGCTTTGGTCTTATCCATCAATTGGGCTCTATTGGATTAAATTAAACACTTCATTTGAGGAGTCCAAGCTCTTATTTTCATGCGATTTGGCTTCATACAATCCTTGCACTATTTGGGATAATTCTTTCCATATTTTTCCTTATATAAAAGCTCCAAGTGTATCTTTAAACTTCTCTCGCCTTTATCTTGTAATTGGGCCTTGAAGTTGTAATGGATCCTTATTAGACTTGCCTTGGCCGAATGCATCAGATAAGCCTTCAACATTTTCTTCCATATAGTATTTCATATAGTGCCATCTATATTCTACTATGATAATGATCATTATAAGCAAATTCAATCAAGGTAATATATTTATCCCATGCACCTTTAAACTCTATCACACAAGGTTGAATTATGTCTTCAAATGTCTGAATTGTCGTTTTTGATTGCTCATCTATTTGAGGATGAAAAGCAGTACTGAAACTCAACTTGGTACCTAAAGGCTATTGTAAATTGACCCAAAATTGAGATGTAAATTGTAAATCTCTATATGATACAATAGACATTAGAATGCCAAGTAATCTAACAATTTTATAAACATATTTCATGGCTAAGTGCTTAAGTGAACTACCCAATCGAATAGGCAAAAAGTGAACTAACTTAGTTAGTCTATTATGTTCACCCATATGGCAACATTCTTCTTCAAAGTTAACATACAAAGTCCATCATTATTCTTTCCCATTTTCATACCAGAATCGTCAATGGTTTCAATTTTTTAGTCGGTGCTTGATGTTCTGTTTTGATATGTTGATAAGTCAAACATGTTGAGACATAGGTTGCTACATCTTTCTTCATTTTAGGCCATCAAAATTAAGATTACAGGGTATTATACATTTTCCTCATTCCTGGTTGTATGGCATATGAAGCATTATGTGTTTCTTTTAGGATTTCTCTTTGCAAGTTATCAACATTAGGCACACAAATATGAGAAATCAACATCAAGGCATCATTTTGAATATCAAAATCAACATTTTCCCCATGTTTTACCATTTCAATCATTCTCTGTAACTTTTCATTACCCTGTGCTTCTTTAATTCAATCATGTAACATTAATCTCACTTGAAAAGTAAAAATCAATACCCCATTCTTTTGTATATTTAGTTCCACATTCATAGCTTATAACTAAACTAAATAAGATAATGCAAATACCTATAAATGAGTTACAGTACTTTTTGATTTCCTACTCAAAGCATCCATAACTATATTTTCCTTCCCTAGGTGATACTCAATGGTACAATCATAATCTTTTAGTAGTTATAACCACCAACTTTGTCTCATGTTTAATTCTTTTTGGCTCATCAAACACTTCAAGCTATCGTGATTTGTAAAAATATGAAAAGTTTCTCCATACAAGTAATGTCTCCATATTTTTAAAGTAAACACAATGACAGCAAGTTCTAGGCCATGTATTGGATAAGATAATTTATAAGGCTTCAGTTGTCTAGATGCATATGCAATTACCTTACCATATTATATTAAAACACATCCCAAACTTTGATGAGAGGCATCACTATAAACTAAAAATCCTCTATTACCTATAGGAATGACTAAAACTTGAGCATATGTCAATCTATCTTTTAATTCATCAAAACTCTATTAACATGCTTTAGACCACTGAAATGTTACATTTTTCCAAAGTAAGTTAGTCAAAGGAGTAGCCATAAGTGAAAAACCCTCAATAAATCAACGATAATACCTAGCTAATCCTAAGAAACTTTAAACTTTTACAACTTTCTTTGGGGTTTCCCATTTTACTATTACTTTAATTTTGTTTGGATGCACCTCTATGCCCTTTTCAGAAACAAAATGTCTTAAAAATACCACATGGTCAATCTAGAACTCGCACTTGCTTAATTTAGCAAATAGTTATTTTTCTCCTAAATTTTGTAACATAATTCTCAAATGTTGTTCATGCTCCTTTTTGCTCCTTGAATACACCAGTATGTCATCAATGAACACAATTATAAATTTATCTAAGTAAGGCTGAAACACTTTGTTCATAAGAGCCATAAACACACTTGGTGCATTAGTCAAACCAAATGGCATCACTAAAAATTCATAATGCATATACCTTGTTCGAAAAACCATATTTGGTATATTTAGGTTTGAAATTTTAAGCTTATAATATCTTGATTTCAAGTCAATTTTAGAAAACACTCGTGCTCCTTGTAACTGGTCAAACATATCATCTATCCTTGGCAAAAGATATTTATTCTTCATAGTAATATGATTCAACTGCTTATAATCAATACACAACTTCATTGCCCCAAATTTCTTTTTAACAAATAACATGGAGCACCTTAAGGTGAAACATTAGGTATGATGAATACCTTTTAAGTAATTCACGTATTTGAGTATTCAATTCTCTCATCTCAGTTGGAAACATCCTATAAGGTGGAATGGATATCAGTGCCATTCATGAGACTAACTCAATTATGAATTCTATCTCCTTGTCGAGTGGCAAACTAGGTAAGTCAATTGAAAACACATATGGAAACTTATTTATCGCTGGAATATTCTCAAGTAATTCATTTGTCAATCTTATGTCTACCAATCTGCCAAATAAGCCTCATAACCACCTTTAATCATACGAAAAGCCTTGATAGCAGAAACTGGACATGCAGGTACAATTTGCCTTTCCCCATGAAACACAACTCTTCTCTAATTTGGAGATTCTAGAATAACTTCTTTAGTAAAACAATTCACTATTGCATAATATTTGGGCAACCAATCCATGCCCAGTATCACATCAAACTCATAGAGTAGTAAGAGTATTAGATCAATATTCAACTCAATGTCATCAATGTGAATCACATAATCACAACCTACCTTATCCATAATCATCACATCTCTCAAAGGAGTACTAACACATAAATTAAAACCAAAGGTTGATGCTTACTACACAATTATGAAACTATGTTGAATGAAATGAATGAATGTGCGAAGTCAGGATAAATTAATGCATCAACTTCTAAATCACGTAGAACAAGTTTAGAAGTCAAAACTTTTGGAGTGGCAACAGCTTCTTGCCTAGTCATGGTAAATATTCTAGCCTGTGTCAGGGGTCTAGAACTCTGACCTTCTAATTTGCTCATACCTTAACTAGCTATAGTTATTTTGCATCTACCTCTACCCCTGCCAAATAATACTCAAGCTCTACTAGCTTTTGAAACTTCAACTGTGGATTTTGATCTAGCTCTGCCTTTGCCTCTACATCCTTTTAACATTCTTGATCTTTGAGGATAATCTCTAAGTGTATGATTGAAAGACCCATAAAAGTAGCACCCACCAGTGAGTTTCCTACATTTTTTCGTATATTGCCTACCACAATATACACATGAGGGTCATTATTGTATCACTTGGGCTTGACCTCTACCTCTAATCCCTTGCCTCTCTATCTAGATCCACCCCTAGCATTGGATTGTGATGGCATATAATCTCCATATTTACGTTTCTTTATGTTAAAATTTCCCATAAACTCAATAGACCCCTTTTTTACTCATTGTTCTGTCCTTTCTTTTTCTAATCTTTCCATCTTGATTGCAGCAACTTTTAGCTTGATATAAATTTCAAGATTTGTAGCTATGGTCTTAGTTTTGATCTTATATCTCAGTCCCTCTTCAAACTTTTAATGTTTGTCTTTGTCAGTGGTCACCATAAAGGATGCATAATGAGATAATTAATTAAATTTTACCTTACATAGTCATCTCCTTCTATTTTAGATTAAAAAATTCTATTCTTTTATCATCTTTGTACACTTCTGGCATGTAATTATTATTGAATTCATGAAGAAAATCATCACATGTAAGCATTGGAGGCTGGACATCACTCTCTATAATGGTTTTCCACTAATCATATGCATTTCCTTGTAATAGCAACACAAAATAATCAAACTTTTCTTCTGGTCTACATTTCATCAAATTCAAAACTCTCTGTATTCTTTTTAGCCATGTCTCTGCCACTGTAGGATCTGTGGTACCATTGAAGTCAATAGCACCTTATTTTCTTAATTTGTCATACCTTATTTCTCTTTGATTTTTTGGACCTTACACTGTTGGTTCACTTGTTCTATATTATGGTTGCCCATGAGATATGTGTTGTGCATGAAAATGTGTAAGAGATCTAAATTTGTCAGCAAGTTGATCATTTAATGGTTGGTATGATGCTTTTATGGAATGCAAATCAGTTGACTCCCCTTTCCTTAGTGAGTCATGGGTACTACTATGGCTACCCTCTGCTAATGCCCTATAGACATATAAGTCTATGTCATACAATAATGCATAATAGTGTAAAAGTTATGTCATGTTCATATGCATGTCCCTATGGAACTTATCCTTACTCTGATGCCAAAAATTGTAACAACTATTTTTATATACTAATCATGGCACTCATGTCCAAAAATACATATGCATAAAGGTTGATTCATCATACATACACACCTAACATGTATTTAATGTACATATATATTAACTAATGTTCAAGGTTAGTGACCATAAACTAATTCCTATATAGATACATGTAAATCACATAAGGAGAGAGAGAGTTGGAATTCAGTTGATGACTTGAGCTCCATGTGTCTATATGTAAAACTTTATGCTCCAAAGTATCCAAATCCTATGCTTCAGTATCTAAAAAATATAATTACAATTTAGTGAGTGACGACTCAATGAATAAAAATAATAATTGGATTCTTATGGTACAGCTAATAATCAAATATCATCAGGATACATTACAAGTACAAGAATTAACTATGCGAATGCAAATGCAAGAGATTGATTTTGTCATGACCTTGCAAGGCAAACACTCCTCCTGAGAATTCATGTGATTCAGGTGATATTTGATTTTGTTGGCCAGCTTATAACAAGTGAGTCATTTGATCAACAACATGTGCAATAGGATATGTTGGTCCCTTTTTCCAAGTGATTTACAAGTGTTTGGCAAGCCAGTTGCAACATTCTTTTAGTTTCATATGCAAGTGTTCATTCACAATGGTATACCAAGTAATCATTAAGATCATAAACTTCTCACATGACTTGTATTCACATGTGAAATGTCATAATTCAATCACATATATTTATAATAGAACATAATCATATCATAAAATCATCACATATACACATTAGAATCCAATTATGGCTTTTACTCACCTTTTAATATGACTAACCTTCATGGTAGGTATGGTCCTCTCTCTTGGGCTTCCTCAAAGTGTTGAGATCCTAAAATTTAATACATACATGGTTATAAGTATATCAAGATGAGTATGAATGCTTGGTATGCAACTATGTTCATGTTCCATGCAAGTGGACCTAGTGTTTATGTATATTTTTCTTGTATGGTAGCCTGATCTTGCTGCAGTCTAACTGTAATAACTCTTACTATACTTATCATAAATGATTATTTTTTTCAAATAAAATAGACATATAATGATACAACATAGTCAAAATTCATATCAGTATAAGACATAGAAAATGTAGTGAATTTTTTAATTATGCCCTCTTTCAATGTCATCTCAATGTGAGTAGGTCTTACAGTCATAGTAAATCTAAAATTGTACAAATCCAATTGCAAAAATGATTTACCAAAAGATACATATCACATATAGGAACATTTCTCATGTTTTATACATTATCAAATTCAATCTATAAGGTCACCAAAATAAATGGTCAATGTCAAGGTGAGCAGGTTTTAACACGTTGAGAATCAGTCACAATAAAGGAGCAATATCTCATCAATCATTATATATTTGGCAAAACTATTTTACAAAAATGTATATTAGACACAAATTCATAAATTTCAAGTTGGGAACATCACCAACTTCCCATTCTATAGCCATTAAATTCTTAAAAAAATAGAGCTAAGAGTTGAAACAGGTTTTATTAGGTTCATGGTCAGTCATAATAAAAGCAGTATATCTCTTTCCACACAATAAGTTAAGAAAATTTGCTTTACAAGTATTTAAAGGTGATATAACCCTAAAAATTTCATATTTTTTACTTTGTCTAAATCATCTCATTAAGTCGTCAAAATATATGAAAACAACTAGACTGAAGAGATTTCAGTTAGTTATGAACCAGCCCTAATGATGGAGCCATAGCTCTTCACACACACCAAATTAAGCAAAAATATTTTTCATGCATTAAGATGGGCCATAAAGTTACAACTTTCATGGTTTACACTTTTCTTAATTCTTCCTCTAGGGTTATGAAAATGCGGGTGCAACAAGCTACTCTAATAATAAAACCAACACAATCAACTCTTGTTTTTCTTAAGCTACAACCTTCATACATGAGCTCCACCTTAAATACTCCATAATTCTTACTAACCATGCATGATTAATATGTCATGAAGGAGGAATTTCATATGGGAATAAGATAAATTAACTTACCTCTTTTCTAAAACCAGAAAAGTTCTTTCTTAGGTAGCTCACTTTTCTCCCTTTCATTATTAATATTATTATTATTCCTTTCTTTCGTTCTTCCTTAGCTTTCTCTTTCTTTTGTTACCCCTCAGGTTTATCCTCTCTAATATGCTCCTAAAGGATGAAAAATTAAATTTGTAAACCAATTCTAATAAGATAAAATCATGGCGTCTCATTTCCATTAGTTGGATGTTCACTTTTTCTCTTTTAATCCCTCTTATTCATTCCTTCATCACCTCCATCCATATGCTAATCCCCATAATGCTCCTTATACTTTTAAATAAGCTTTAAAACACCATAATTTATGATGCTATAATATGCACACAACATAAGATAATTTGTTATGTAACTATACAAACATTACATATATGTTCAAGTGTCCTTAATGCAATGGTGCAAGTGTCATAATCATGCTTATTCAATTCACATACCTAAATGATCATTTGTCCAATGCATATGTTCATGTGGGAATGCAAATCATTTATGCAATGAATATGTTCATGTATTAATGCCAATGAATGAGGATAGAGAGGTTATAGTATATATCTTATATTATTTGAATATATATATATATATATATATATATATATATATATA
>CATIWR010283326.1:0-49352 GCA_949677035.1 Omphalea diandra
AGTTGTAGTAAGTTGGGTGTGAGCTTGAAAAACACCATTGAATTAGTAAAATACCCAATTGAGTGATTGGGGAGTGGATGTAGGGATTGTTTTGCCCGAACCACTATAAAATCTTTGTCTCCTTGCAATTCTTACTTCTTCCCTTAATCTTCAGTTTAAATTTTTAAACACCAATTCAACCCCCTTCTTGGTGCCTAGGAACAACAGGGATGAATTGCACTATAAAGGAAATAAACAAATTAGTAAGAATAAGAAGAAGGAAAAAAATAAACATACAATAAATGAATTTGAAAGACAAATACGATTCAAATGCAACAAATAAGAAAATAAAGGATACAAACTTGATTGATGAAGCTAAAACCCTAATACCAAATGATACAAATGTGGGTAACTTGTCCTAAACTCGAATGCAATCTTCAAACTAATGCCTAGGATTGTTTCAACAAGTCAAGAAAAGAACTCTAATTCCTAATAAGACCCATAAAAAACCATATTTAGAAACCTTAGTTACAAAGAATTAAAGGTTGTTTAATACCAAACCTAAGATTAATTAAGTCAATTTTAAGTTTAAAATTAAACATTGTTTGAATGTAGTAATCTTTCACTTGATAAATTCACCTAAGTTCTTTTAAGAACTAAAGAAAGGAACTAAATCTCATAAAATCCAAATTATATTGATGAATAATTATGAAGTACATGGTTTGAAGGATTTTATGTAGGCATTATAAAGCTTGAAGCTAAAGTAAAGATAATGCTAGTCTTAATTGGAAAAAGGACAAGTAAACAAGAATAAAACTCTTTATACAAAAAGAGGTTAATTTTTTTAGAACACTAGCTAATATTCCTAAACAAAGAAAACAACTAAAAGAATCTTTAGGTAATAAAGAAGCCCTAGTCGCCTAACTTATTATAAAGAAAAGGAAAGGAAGTCTCAAAAGTTACCTATTTAGTGTTGCACGATTACGTAGAAAGATGCATAGTTATGTAGTTTTGTGATTCCCTTTGCATTTCCATGTATCATGTCACATGTGTGTGTAAAAATGTACATGAGTATGTAGTCTCCTTCTATTGTCATTTTTATAGAGGTTGTGCCAAGCTAAAGTCCTTATGCCAAACCTCATGGAGGTGCTCTTAACTATGTAAACTATCACGTGGCCATGTAAACTATCACAAAGGAGTACTCCAAGCCATCTTGAAAAATACATGGACGTTTAATGCTTTACATAGCTATATAAATAGCTTACATCATCCTTGGACTCTTGCTTGCTCATGAACTCAGTATCAAACTTGATTTCTTGCCTCGCAAATACTTCTAAAGCATATTTGAACCTCTTCTTGTGAGCTAGAGGCATTGGGCCATCATATTTTAATGGATCATCATGCTTGGTGCTTACTTGATTTACATCACATTAACACCAAATCATAAGCAAAATGAGATTAAAATAGTGCCTAAAATCTTATGAAATAAACAACTAAGCAAGGCTTTCCATCAAATCTAAAGGGATAAGAAACTTACCCTATCATGTCTATGTATTATGATCACATTAAGAGCTAAGTGAAGGAACCTAGGTATTCATATATGTCCATCATTCAACATATTAATCATGAAGAAGAGAGCCAAATCAAATGGAAAGCATAAATATAAAGTGTCATGAATAATATTAGCAAATGATTCATGAATACTTATAAATTGAATATAGAGGATGGAAGCCCTTTGGCAAGGACTTTTATTATGATCATAAGATTCATAAGACCATTGAATCCTCCTCTAAAATTTTGAGCAAGGATGGATTTTGAGCCTTATAGGTAAACCAAAAGCCTAAACTATCTTCATCTCATCAGAGATTAGGTTTGAGAATTGAGTACAATGTGAGAAAAAGTTTTGGCACCCCAAATTTTCCATATTTAAGGATTTGGCTTTGAGGATTTTATTTATTACAATTTTAGCATATTATTAATCAATCCATTTTAAATAGTCCTAATACATTCATCTATTATGTCTCAAATTAGTCACATCATCAATACAGTATAAACATTCACCAAAGGGAGAGGTACATATATGAGTGTAAATGGGAGGGGTTAAACATGCAATGACATGAATGTGCATGTACTATACAAAGAATAAGCATTTAAATCTTCCAAAAAGAAATAAATATTAGTATCAAATCATAAGCAAAATAAGATCAAAATAGCCCTTAAAAATCTTGAGACAAACAACTAAAAGTAAGGTTTTCTATCACATTTAAAGAGATAAGAAACCTACCATATCATGTATATGCAATATGGTAATATCAAATGCCAAGTTAGGGAAACTAGGTATTGATCTATGTCCATTATTTAGCATATTAACCATAAAATAGGATGCTAAATCAAGTGTGAAACATAAACATAAAAATGGCATAACCAAAATTAATAAAGATGTATAAGACTTATAGATTGCATATGAAGAATCGTAGACTTTGGGCACAAATTTTAATTATGAATATAGGGATCATAACATCATTAAATCCTCCCATAAATGTGCTTCAAAGGAGCTTTGCATGTTAAAGGCATCACTCAGGGACTCCTTAACCATGAGAAAGACTAAGGTGCACAATGGGAGATGGAGAGAGAACTGAAGATGGCTTAAATGATTTATTTCTCAACTTATCAACCAAAACAAGACAAAAGATAAACCAATGGATCCTAGGGTAGTGAACCCTTCCTCATATAACTTTGTAAGCACTAAGGAAATGTGAATGAAAAGATGTGTTTATTAGCAAGCTAGTCACCTTCTCCTCATGGTGATGAAAGTAAAGGTAAGTAAACTTGCAAAATCAACATAAATAAGCACCAAAATGGGATCGTAGAGGTGGCAACCCATCCCCTTGTCATATTCCTGAAGATATAACATAAAACACATAAGAATAATAGATAGGTAAACCATGAAATAAAAACATTAAACACATTGAAACCCCATTTAACTTGATCATTGCTCCTTAAAAAGGAGTATAAGGGTCATAGACATTGCAACCTATGCATTCCTACTAATGGGGGTCATAAGAAACCTCTAAAGAATTTGAAAAACCCAAAAGAAAAGTAAGAGAAAAAAATTGCTATGAGCAATAAAAGATTATTGTATAGATCAACTAGTGGTTTCTACTACCACATTAGTGGTCTATACAGAGTATAAAGAAGTTTATGCAAATGATTAGTACTTTAGATTCAAGATGAAGAAAAGGAAAATGAATAATAAAAAGAGAAGGGGATTTTAATCCTTGGATGCTTTTTTTTGTTGTTCATTGCCTTTAGAGGCACTATGATGAGAGAACAATCCTCTAAATGCTTAGAGAACAATGCAAAATAAGTTGCAAAAGCTAGGTTCTACCTTGAATCTTTAGTGTGGGAGTTGGGTGTTTGGATTTTCTATGTAAATGGGGGCTTGAGATGATAGTTTGGTAGAGTTTTTGTAAGGTCTTCCAAGCTCTTCCTCTTCCTTAATAAGAAACGTATTTATAGAGGTAAGGAAAGTGCATCTGAGCTCAATGGCTTGGATTGAACTCAATCCTTACCTCTTATAGATAAGAATAAGGAATTTTCTAAATAATAGAGTTTGTAAGTTGTCTTTATAGCTAAAAGAATGTTTGTACATACTAAGGGTTGGTTGTACATCCTTTTAAAGGTCAATAGTCAATTATTCTAAAATGTTCTCTTTGTTAGCATTTAGAGGAGCTTTATACAGGCTTATAAAAGTCTATATAAACCATAAAAGTTATTTGTATAGCCATTTGTATTGGCTATACAACTAATAGCTTACTCCCTTTAAGGTTTCCAAACTTTAGCTTAATTGGAAGGTTGGTTTAATTTAAGGCTCCTTATAAACTTTTTCTCCTTTTTTATGTAATGTATCCCCTATTCTATAAGATGATTCAAGTAGTTTCTCATCATCATGCTTGCATTCTAAGAATCCAAAATCTAGTGCTCATAGTTTATCCTTTACTTTGTGGGGCTTCGAAAATGTCATCTGAGAAATGAGCATTGAACAGTTCACCATAAAGCATTAGCTATAAACATGAATAATAAATGGAGAATATGAGAAGGATATAACATCCTTAACGGCTTCTAGAGTAGGTACAAAGGTCTTAGATAGCTTTCTTGCAAGTACGAAGATTATATGCAGTTTTTTAGTAGGTATTAGTGTTAATTACTTTCTTCCACTAACACTCAAGTTGGTATTGATATTCACCATCATCTTAGTAGCCTTTAGTAGGAACTAAGCTTCCTGACAATCTTTTAGCTTTTATTTGGGCCAATTATTACTTTAGAAACCCTCTAATAGGTACTGAGAGTAAGATTGCATTCTAACAACCATTTGATAAAAAATGGTGGTTCAATAGCCTTTACTAAGGATTGAGAGTGAGATTGAATTTTGATAGTTGTTTTGCTAAGAAATGGTTATTCAACAATCCTTTAACAAGTATTGAATGAGATTGCATCCTAATAGGTGTTTTGATAAGAAATGGAGGTTCAGTAGTCCTCTGGTAGGTACTAAGGGTGAGATTGAATTCTAATAGTCAATTTTAGTATTTTAACTATCTTTCTTGGTATTTCAATTAGGTTCACTTAGCCCACCTTTCTTTCTTTGGTTTTGAGGTTGTAGGGTGCATTCTTATCAATTTGTAAGATTTGGCATTGAAAGGATTACATTTGTTTTTTTTTTTACCCTTCCTTCTTTTTCTTCTTTTTTCTTTTATTTCCTTCCTTTCTTTCTTTTCTTTCTTTTTTCCTTTTCTTTGTTGGTTTGCTTTATTGGTCTAAAAAAATAAAGGCTTGTCTGTATAATAATTAATAGAATATTGGGAGGGGTACCGAAAATATAAAGTATAAAGGGGTATTAATTATCTATATAAATAATTGTGTTGTTTGTGCAGACAACCCTATGTATAAATACCCCTTATCTAGCCCTTGCATACCATTCTCTCATTTCCACCTTTTCTCTTTTGTTTCTGTCTCTCAAACTCTATAAACTAAGCTTTCTAGGTTTCCTTTGCTACTCGGATTATGATGGCTCACCATGACTCCTTATGATGAGTTAGTGTCCCTAATGTTGCATTACATGTTTGAGTTAGCCTTACTACTTAAACAAGTGCACCATAAGATGTGTCCTAAGGATTTGGAGTTGGGTATGAACCCATATGTGGTTTATGATCTCTACTTTCATCTCTTCAAAGTTACCTTTAAAGTGGTATGCCATTTGTCTCTTCTATTTATTCTATTTTTTTCTTTTTTATTTTTTTGGCACTTTTCCAATTTTTTACACTCTCACCAACATTAATTTGCATGCGAACATTATATTAGTATCCCAAAACTAAATTAGCTCATTGGACACTCACTTATAGGATTTTGAGAATAATTCTGTAATTATTTATTCTATTATTGCATCATTTTGCATGATTGATTTTAGTGCTTTGTGTCTTTGATTTTTGGTTCCTACACATTAAAATTATTAGTGTTGATTGCAAAATGTTGGCTTGGATGGAGATGAGGCAACCCAAGAGGGGGCTGAATTGGGTTGTAAATAAAAACACAAACACACAATGTGGAAGCAATAACCATAAATCAACATAAAGATTTATAGTGGCTTGACACTGTGCCTACTCCACTCCCCAAGCTTTCACTTATGCCTTTTTTATTCTTTTTCCAGGCTTAAAAAAAACCTTCCTTCTTCTAGGCTAAGGAAGAACCTTCCCCTTTTTAGGCTCAAGGACAACATTTACAATTATTGTCTTTTAACAAGGAACAAGAAAGCTATAAAGCATGAACTTTAAGCCCTATTTTTTAAACACTTTAGAAATGCTTCAACAACTATTGGGGAATTCACAATGCCCATTGGATATACCTTTAATGTCTATTGAGCTTTGAGTGTGCCTCATTGGAGGGTTTAGAAGTTATATCTCAATGTAGAGCACTTTTCTAACACCTGTTGTGAAAGAGCAACACCCATTACAAGGTCCAAGGAGTAAGGCTCAAATTTGATAACTTTTTCAACACCTATTGCAAATATGCAATGCTTGTTGCTAGGTCCAGATCAATACCTATTGCAAAACCACAACACTTGCTGCGACACAGATAAAACTAGATCACGTCTCTACCGCCGGTGGAGAGTTTTTCAACACCCGTTGGATAGTCCATAACACTCTAGACATTTGAGCACTTGTATTCAATGCCCTTTGCATATTGTTCAAGGTCTATTGAATTAATTCTCTCCCTTTGTCATTCGTTAGGTTCATTCATAAAATACAAAAACACTAAAATACAAACAGTAGAACTTCTCTTGGTTTTGTATTATTTTATTATCATTCAAAACACATCATTCAAAGCAAAGAAGAGAGACCAACACCTTAGGGTCACATGTTCTCCAAACATTCTCCCCATTGACACAACACAAAATAATTTGAGTTAGAAAAATACATAGTTGCAGGCTCTCGCAAATTTTATTATTCCAAATTACTAGGATTTTGCCAAATTTTTATGTTGATCTTTTAACTATGAATTTGTTCTTATGGGTTTTATGATATCCTATTTATTAATTTATCTTTGAAAGTTTTATCCAATTTTTAATTGCTAGATGTCCATGATGCTTATGAATTTAATATTTATTATGTGCATCCAATGTTGCTTGTGTCTTATGCTTTATTTTCTTGATGTTTTGTGGTACTGTTTTTTAATTTCTACTTTTTACATTCATCATTATCTTCCTTGATGCTTTATTTTTTCTAGTTTGCCTTATTTTTTATTGTGGATTCTGTTTGCTTCCTTGCTCGCCTGTGTATATTTTTATTGACCTTTGCTTTTTCTTTTTTAAGGTAATGTCACCTTTAGTAAGGGAAGTGGAATGATTATGCCTATGGGCATGTGGTTCAGTCATATTCCTTCTTCGGTGATTGTAAGGGTAAAGGAGACTAGGTTCCTCCTATTCCTATTAGTGTTACCTATTTAGCCTCATAGTACTGATGTAATATAGGCATTGGTTAAGTGCTCGATGGACATGATACATATGTTCCATCTCCTCCACATTGACGATACTCATATTTATGTTGGCATATGTCACCAATCTGATAGAGATTCAGTGTTCAGGTATTCCCATTCCCATTGATGCTGCTATGTTCCACTCGGTGCTGCCAATCAACTATGTCAAGTGGCTACTAGGGTTCATTACTCGCCTAAAAGGAAAGAATGCCTTTGAGTGCTCAAACCTTAAGAAGGGCACTTTTGTGGTGACTGAGTAGAGTCCTCCTGATATGATCGATTAAGTAACTAAGTGCTTCCTGATATATAGTCTAATAGGGATTATGTTTTCCAACTTAAGGGATATGTAATGATTTGTGTATTGCTAGTTCTTGAAGACTTTAGGCTGGCTTTATACTTCAATTAATGAATAGCTATTGTGGCTCATCTTTATAAATTCTTAGATCATTATTATTTGGGGTTATCATACCTTAATGATTGTTGGAGAATTTCAAGGTATGTGCTCTTTTGGATATGTTCTTTCTTTCTTATTTTCCCACTTATTTCTTTTAGTTTGCTAACAATCTATATTTGATAAGCTTGGGCTATCGAGATAAGGTTGATAACGGGCAATAACCCTTTACCAAACATGGATCTTTACTTTTCACACTTCTAGTACTGGAGCAAACTCATCACCTAGAGACATCACTAGAGATCAAATGCACTCACGTGAATGGGTTGATGATGTATCATGTACATTTTCCCATAAAGAAAAGTTAAACTATTAGTTTTTTTTATGATTTATATGCCTATTGAGATACTTGCAATGGTATTTCTTTTATTATAACTTCATTTAAATTATGAGGCACTTGCTGACACATAGAGAGTTAAGCTGGTGGAGGCCGAAAGGCATTCTTATGAGCATTGATTATTGTTTTAGCCCTTTATTAAGGATTGGTACTTATGGGAGCATGTGTTGCTAAGAAGAAAGGGTCTTAACTCACTTTTGGTGCCAAAAAGATACTCTTAAACACATGTTTGGACCATAAATCTCGAGGGTGATGCATTACAGTAAGGTTTAGATGGGCAGTTGGAGAATGGCTCATTATTAATGCTAAAGGGTATAGAGTATGGATGAAGATGGCCTTGGTTAGCAAGATCCCTATGCTTCTAATGCATATCTAGTTGTTCTCATAGTTTGAGGATCATATGAGGATTGTACTGAGGTTAGGTGCTGTAACATGAAAGTGCATTCGGAGTGGATGCCTTTTGTGCTGTTAGTAATAAGGGAAGCCATAAATAAGCTTGGGTTGTTGACATGTCGAGCTTGGAGCCATGGTGGTTAAGGAGCTGCACCTATTCTCAGACAGTTACCTCATACTTAGCTACAGTCATCTCTCTCCATTTCATATTCAAAAATTCCCTTGTTTTGTCATCTTTATACACTTTTGGCATGTAATTGTTATTGAAATCATGGAGAAAATCATCCCATGTAAGCATTAGGGGTTGGACATCACTCTCTAGAATGGTTTCCCACTAATCATATGCATCTCCCTGTAATAGCGAAATGACATAATCAAACTTTTCTTCTGGCTTGCATTTCATTAAATTTAAAACTCTTTGTGTTCTTTTTAGCCATGTTTCTACCACTGTTGGATCTATGGTACCATTGAAGTAAACTGTATCGTATTTTCTTAATTTCTCATACCTTATTTTTTAGACCTTGCACTTTGTTCACTAGTTCTATATTGTGATTGCCTTTGAGATATGTGTTGTGCATGAGAATGTGTATGAGATCTAAGTCTGTCAGCAGATTGATCTCTTAGTGGTTGGTAGGATGCTTCTATGGAATGTAAATCGGCTTACTCCCCTATCCTTAATGTGTCATGGGTACTACTAGGGCTATCCTGTGCTAATGCCCAACAGATATATAAGACTATGTCATATGATAATGCATAATAGTATAAAAGTCCTATCACGTTCAAATGTATGTCCCTATGGAACCTATTCCTGCTCTGATACCAAAATCTATAACAACTATTTTCATTTACTAATTATGTCATTCATGTCCATAAATACATATGCATAAAGGTTGATTCATCATATATACACAATCCAACTTGTATTTAATATAAATATATTTTAATTAATTTTCAAGCCTAGTGACCACAAACTGATTCCTATATGTACATGACACAAATGGAGAAGTTGATGACTTGAGCCCCATGTGTTTATATGCAAAACTTTATGCTCTAAAATATCCAAACCCTATGTTTCAATATTTAAAAAACATAACTGCAATTTGATGAGTCGTGTTTCAATGAATAAATATAATAATAAGATTCTTATGGCAATTCAACAATCAAATATCATTAGGATACATTACAAGTATAAAAATTGACTATACAAGTGCAAATGCAATAGATTTTGTGACCTTGCAAGGCAAACATTGCTCATATGAATTCATGTGATTCAAGTGACATTTGATTTTGTTGGTCAACATATGACAAGTGAATCATTTATCAATAACATGTGTAAATAAGATATATTTGTCCCTTTTTCCAGGTGATTTGCAAGTGTTTAACAACCGATCACAACATCCTTTTAGTTCCATATGTAAGTGTTCTTTCACAATGGTATATCAAGTAATCATTAAGATTATATACTTCTCACAGGACTTGTATTCTCATGTAAAATGTCATATTTCAGCCACATATATATGTAATAAAACATAACCATATCATAAAATTATCACACATACACATTAGGATCCAATTATGGCTTTTACTCACCTTTTGCTGCGATGAACTTTTATGGTAGCTTGGGTCCTCTCTCTTGGTCTTCCTAAAAGTGTTGAGATCCTAAGATACATACATGACTAAAAGTATGTCAAAAAATGATTATGAGTGCTTGGCATGCAACTATGGTCATGTTCCATTAAAGTGGACCAAGTGTTTATGCATATTTTTCTTGTATGGCAGCCTAACCTTGCTACAGTCAAACTATAATAACTCTTACTATACTTATCCAAATGACTTGATTATTTTTTAAAATAAACTAGACACATAATGATACAACATAGTCAAATTTAAGATCAATATAAGACATAAAAATTATGGTGAATTTTTGAGTTCTACCTTATTTCAATGTCATTTCAGTTTGGATAGGTCTTACATTCATGGGTATATCTAAAATTGTACAACTCCAATTGCAAGAATGATTTATCAACCTATACATATCACATATAGAAACATTTCTCATGTTTTATACATTGTTAAATTTCGTCTTATAAGGTTGCCAAAATAAATGGTCAATCTTAAGGTGAGTAGGTTTTTGACACATTGGGAATCAGTCAAAATAAAAGAGCAATATATCATCAACCATGATATATTTGGCAAAACCATTTTACAAGCATGTAGATTAGACATAAATATGCAACTTTCAAGTTTGGCATATCACCAAATTCCCATTATATGACCATCAAATTCTTAAAAAATAGAACTAAGAGGTGAAATAGGTTTCATTAGGTTTAGGGTGAATCACAATAAAAGTGGAATATCTCTTTCCACATAATAAATGAAGCAAAATTGCTTTACAAGTATTTAGAGGGGATATAACCCTATAAATTTCATATTTTGCACTTTGTATAAATCAACACATACGGTCATGAAAACATATGAAAACAGAAACACTGAAGAGATTTCAGTTGGTTGTGAACTAGCCCAAATGATGAAGCCATAGCTCTTCACATACACCAAATTAAGCAAAAATGGTTTACAAGCTTTTCACAGTTTGCACTTTCCCTAATTCCTCTTATAGGGTTATGAAATCATGAGTGCAAAAAACTACTCTAACAACAAAACTAAGACAATTAGCTCTATTTTTCTTAAGCTATAACCTCCATACATAAGCTCCACCTCAAATACTCCATAATTCTTACTAACCATGCATGATTAACATGTAATGAGGGAGGAATTTCATGTGGGAATAAGGGAAATTAACTTACCTTATATCCCAAAACTAGAAAAGCTTAGGGTTCCATCGTAGGCAGCTCACTCTTCTCCCTCTCCATCTCCTTCTTCTTTCGTTTCTTTTTTAATTTCTTTCTTCTTCCTTGGCTTTCACTTTCTTCTGCTGCCCCTCACATTTATTTATTTTAATATACTCCTAAAGAATGAAAATTTAAATTTTTAAACCTATTATAATAAGGCAAAATCATGGTGTCTCATTTCCATTGGTTGAAAGTTCACTTTTCCTCTTTTAGTTCCTCTTCTTCACTCTTTCATCACCCCTATCCATCTCCTAATCCCTATATGCTCTTATACTTTTAAATAAGCTCTAAAACATCATTATTTATGATGTTATAACATGCACACAACATTGCCATGCAACTATACAAACATAACATATTTATTCAACTATCCCAAATGCAATGGTGCAAGTGTCATCGTTTTGCTTTTCCAATTCACATATCAAAATGATTATTTATCCAATGCATATGTTCATATGGGATTTCAAATCATTTATGCAATGAATATATTTATGTAAGAATGCTAATGAATGAGGATAGAGACACTACATATATAAACTCCTTGAACTATAATGATTGAAGAAAGAAGTATGTTTGAAAACTCAAAGTACATACATCAACCCCTCATATTTATCCATTTTAATCTACTCCTAAAGAATGAAAATTTGAATTTGTAAACCTATTCTAATAAGGCAAAATCATGGTGTCTCATTTCCATTGGTTGGAAGTTCACTTTTCCTCTTTGAGTTCCTCTTCTTCACTCTTTCATCACCCCTATCCATCTCCTAATCCCTATATGCTCTTATACTTTTAAATAAGCTCTAAAACACCATTATTTATGATGTTATAACATGCACACAACATTATTTATGATGTTATAACATGCACACAACATTACCATGCAACTATACAAACATAACATATATGTTCAACTGTCCCAAATGCAATGGTGCAAGTGTCATTGTTTTGCTTATCCAATTCACATATCTAAATGATTATTTATCCAATGCATATGTTCATATGAGATTTCAAATCATTTATGCAATGAATATGTTTATGTTAGAATGCCAATGAATGAGGATAGAGACATTACATACATCAACTCCTTGGACTATAATGATTGAAGAAGGAAGTATGTTTGAAAACTCAAAGTATTAGATAGTGAAGATTAAGGCAAACTTAGCTTAACAAACCAAAAGTTATTTTTTTCTTCTAATAAGCATTATGGATCTGTCAACAGGCACTGAGATGTCACAATAGGCATTAGAGAAACACTTTAGCTTGAGCATAACTTTTCGGACCTCTCAATATTCGTTGGATAATTACTCAGACATAACTATCCATAATGAACCTCGCAATAGGCATTGATATTGCCTCTTAATAGGCATTGCACTCTCACAACAGATGTTAGACCAAGTGCCTTAGATTGAGTAAACTCGAAATGAGCATTGGTCTTTCACATTAGGCATTAAGAAAGGTCTCTAATTTATGCCAAAGGTTTTGGACACTCAACGAGGTACATTCAATGTTTCAACAAGAATTGAGTACATCTAATAGGCATTAGAAAGTCAATAATAGGCATTGAAAAATTGCTCTAGTTTGAGCTAGAAGCTCTGGACCCCTCAACGAGGGACTTTCATATATCAATAGAAGTAGAATATGCTACCAACGGGCATTACAAACCATCTAACAACTATTAAAGGACTGTGTGTACACCTTGTAAAATAGAGCATTAAGTTCATACTTTTTAGAAATCAAGAATGAGCATTATTCTTCCTTTAATAGGCATTGAGGTTTAAAAATAATGACCATTATTTTTATCCAACGATCATTAAAGAAAAAGTAAAATAAGCCAATGTTAAAGTCAAAGGAGGAGCCTTAAGTCAAGTTCTCTCTAATAGCTAGTCCCAAAGACATTTTGTTAAAGCCAATGATCATTGAAGGTGTATTTTATTTTACGAGCATCATTTGTATGAAATCAATAATGGTTAATGCCTTAACAATAGGCATGGTGATTACTCTACGGGTGTTATAAGCCCACAACTGTAATGTGAAGTGACATTTCTTTCTCTAACGGCTAATTCTTTGTTCATGTTATAAAAGGACCCACTCTCAATAAAAATACATAGAGAACTGTTCCATTAAGTGAGAATTCTATTGTGGAAACTTTTCTTAATTTAAAAGTTCAACAAATAGTGATCTAGCTATTAAGAGAAATTCATTATTCAAAGCTTGCAAGAGTTATCTTCAAAACAGAGTTTGAAGAATAAGCTTTTTAAAAATTCTTTTTACATTTTAAACCTCATCAATCATACCTTATGAGAATACTTAAAGTGTCTTTATTGCTTGAGTGAAAAAGATTTCCTCCTTCTTAAAGTGTTGTATTTAGTTTGGAAACTTAGGTTAGGAAACTTTGAAAGCCAAATCATGTGAAAGATTTAATGTAATACCTAAAAACTAACTTAGGTTAAGGGTAGTGGTATTTGTAATCTACTTGTAAGAGTTTGATTGAACCTGAAAATCTATCACTTGTGAAGTCTTGATAAGTGCCTAAAAACTTGTGTAAAGGTTGTTGATAGCACCATGATCTATCAAGATCATGAAGGCTTTAATGGAAATACTAGATGAAAGGACATATGTAAGTTATGTCGAACCTCTGTAAATCTTGTGTCTTGATTCTTCATCCATTTTCATATTTAGTTTTAATTTTTATTACTTGTCATTGCCCTATTAAAACCCCCTTCTAAGACACCAAGGGAGAACAATAGATATCAGAGTAGGCTTATTCATCAAAGCTTAAGTGCACAAAGTAAAGATCATGGCAAATCATGAAGAATCACAATCCATCCACAAGCCTTCATTCTTCAAGGGAGATCTTCCTTGACAGTTAAACCATTGACCTATGGGACATTGTTAAGGAACGAAGAGAAGTTCTAACAAAGCTAGTTAGAGATGTTCTTGTACCTAAGCCAAAAAGTGAGTGGACTACTAAAGAAAAGAAGGAAAACCTAAAGAATAAAAGAGCAATGCATGTTCTCTTTTGTGCAATCCATAAATCTCAGTATGCTAAGTTACAAATGTGTATATCAACCAAAGAAATATGGGATACATTGCAAACCCAACATAAAGGAACTAGTGAAGTAAAGAAGAAAATGATACAAATGCACACATACATGTATGAAACATTTGTATATGAACCTAGTGAAACTATTATTGAGATGTACAACAAATTTATAAATATTGTGGGGATTCTCAAGACCTTTGGAAAGTCATACACAAATGAATACATAGTAGCAAAAATTATGAGAACACTTCCTAAAGATAAATAGGAAGCTAAGAAAACAACTATAGAGGATGACAACAAACTGGAAGTCCTATCACTTGATGAGCTTATGGAAAAGCTATTAGCTCGTGAGATCACTTTTGAGAAGCTTGCCCAAAACACAGGGATGAAAAAGAAAGACTTCGTATTGAAAACAAAAGAGGTATGTTCTGAAACTCTTTTTTGTGACAACTATTTTCATTTACTAATCATGACATTCATGTCTAAAAATACATATGCAAAAAGTTGTTTCATCATACATAAACAACCCAACATATATTTAATATACATATATGTTAACTAATGTTCATGGCTAGTGACCATAAACTGATTCCTATTAACTAATGTTCAAGGCTAGTGACCAAAAACTAATTCCTATCTAGGTATATGTACATGACACAAGGAGAGAGAGAGAGAGAGAGAGAGTTGAAATTTAGCTGATGACCTAAGCTTTGTGTGTCTACATGCAAAACTTTATGTTGCAAAGTATCTAAACCCTATGCTTCAGTATTTGGAAATTATATTTTTAATTTAGTGAGTCATGACTCAATGAATTAAAACAATAATCATATTCTTATGGCACAACCAATAATCAAATATCATCAGGATACATTATAAGTATAAGAATTGGCTATGCAAGTGTCAATGCAATAGATTGATTTTTATCGTGACCTTATAAGGTAAATAGTGCTCCCAGGAATTCATATGATTCAAGTGACATTTAATTTTATTGGCTATCATATAATAAGTGAATCATTTGATCAATAACATATGCCAGTAGGACATATTGGTCCCTTTTTCTAAGTGATTTATAAGTATTTGACAAGTCGGTCACAACATTCTTTTAGTTCCATATGCAAGTGTTCATTCACAATGGTATACCAAGTAATCAATAAGATCATATACTCTTCTCACTTGAAGTGTATTCACATGTAGAATATCACAATTCAATCACATATACATGTAATAGAACATAACCATATCATAAAATCATCACACATACATCTTATAATCCAATTATGGCTTTAACTCACCTTTTGATGTGACCAAGCTTTATGGTACCTTTGGACATCTCCTTGGGCGTCCTTAATGTGTTTGGATCCTAACATTTGATACATATATCACCATAAAATGTCAAAATAAGTTTGCATGCATAGTATCCAACTATGGTCATGTTCCATGGAAATGGACCTAGTATTAAGCATATTATTCTTGTGTGGCAACCTAACCTTGTTGTAATCTCACAACAATAACTATATATATACTTATCCAAATGACTTGATTCTTTTTTTAAACAAAGTAGACACATATGATACGATATAGTCCAATTTCAGGTCAATATAAGACATAAAGAAAATATGGTGAATTTTTGAATTTTTCCCTATTTTAATGCCATCTCAGTATGAGCAGGTCTTATATTCTTGGGTACATCTCAAATTGTACAAATCCAATTAAAAAAATGATTTACCAAAGGTTAAAAAATGCATAAAGAAACAATTTTTCATGTTTTACATATTATCTAATTTAGTCTATAAAGTCACCAAAACAAATGACCAATCTCAGGGTGACCAAGTTTCAACACATTGAGAATCAGTTACAATAAAGGAGCAATATCTCATCAACCATGATATATTTGGTAAAAATATTTTATAGGCATGTAGACTGGACATAAATATATAAATTTCATGTTTATAACATCATCAAATTCCCATTCTATGGCCATCAAAGTCTTAAAAAATATAACTAAGAGATGAAATAGGATTCATCAAGTTCAGAGTCAGTCATAATAAAAGAGATATATCTCTTTCCATATAATAAATAAGCAAACTGCTTCATAAGAATTTAGAGGAGATATAACCCTACAAATTTAATTTTTTGTACTTTGTCTAAATCAACACATAAGGTCATCAAAATATATGAAAATAGCTAGACTGAGGAGATTTCAGTTGGTTGTGAACCAGCCCTAATGGAGGAGCTATAACTCTTTACAAACACCAAATTAAGCAAAACTATTTTTTATTCTTTTAGATGGGGCATAAAGCTATAACATTGTGATTTACACTTTCTCTAATTCTTCTTTTAGGGTTATGAAATCATGGGTGCAATAAGCTGCTCTAACAATAAAACTAACACAATCAACTCTATTTTTCTTAAGCTACAACCTCCGTATATGAGCTCCACCTTAAATACTCCATAATTCTTACTAACCATGCATGATTAACATGTCATGAGGGAGGAATTTCATATGGGAAGAAGATAAATTAACTTAACTCTTTTCCCAAAACTAAACAAGTTTAGGGTTCCTTCCTAGGTAGCTCACTCTTATCCCTCTCCTTCTTCTTCTTCTTCTTCCTTCTTTCCTTCCTTTCTTTCTTTGTTTCTTCCTTTGCTCTCTTTCTTCTACTGCCCCTCACATTTATCCTCTCCAATATGCTCTTAAAGGATGATAACATATTCTAATAAGACAAAATCATGGTGTCTCATTACCATTTATTAGAAGTTCAATATTCCTATTTTAATCCCTCCTCTTCACTCCATAACCTCCATCCATCTCATAATTTCCATATGCTCCTTATACCTTTAAATAAGTCTAAAATAATTATTTATGATGTGATAACATGTACACAACATAAGGTAGTTTTCCATGCAACTATACAAGCATTACATATATGTTCAAGTGTTGCAAATGCAATGGTACATATGTCATCACTGTGCTTATCCAATTCACATATCTAAATGATTATTTATCGAATGCATACGTTCATGTGGGATTGAAAATCATTTATGTAATGAATATGCTCTTGTGAAAATGCCAATGAATGAGCATAGGGGTGTTAAACTTTCACTTCTTAGTTACTAACTTTTTCCTCTTCTAGTGATGATAAAGATAGCAGTGAAGATGAGCATATTGCCTCCATCACCAACCAAGTAAAGAAGTTTGTTTTAAAGAATAAGGGTAGAAAGGTAAGGAATTACAAGAAGAAAGGCATCAAGACTCAACTCAGCTGCTATGGATGCAATGAAAAAAGGCATATAAAATCAAACTATCCTAAGATCAAGAAAAGCAAGCTCCCTTATAGAAAGTACACCTCCAAGAAAGTAAAGGAAGTGTACAAAACCATATGGGATGTGATTCTGAACCTAATGAAGATGAAATAAGAAATGAGTTAGCTAACTTCTGTCTCATGGCAACTGAGGAGCAATCAATTAAATCCACAAGTGAACACACTTCCAATAGTGAAAGTGATTGTGATGGTGATAAAAAGGTAAATTCTTTTACTCATACTCTAGAGATAAGTTATACTTAATAATCACCAAACTCATTATGAGTGTTGAGACCTCAAGTCTAATACCTCTTCTATTTAAAAAAAAGAACAAATCCTTGAAAGAAAGTGCTAAAAGTTAATAAACTCTAATTAAAGAGGTTGAGTCTCTCACAGTTGAGAACCTTAAACTAAAGGAAAATCTCAGCAAGTTCACTAAAGTAAATGAGAAGTTAAACTCCATCCTTGAGGCTCAAAGGAGTTCATCTATCAAATATGGATTAGGTTATAATGCCACTACTTCAGTGGCTCTCTCTTAGTCTCAAATAGTCTTCATTAATGCTAGAGAATAATATTTCTAATTATGTTATGAATCAAAAATTTCCAAAAAGGGAAATGCCACTAATAAATGGTCAAGATGGAAGTCTTAACACAATCACACACGTTTGAGAAATACTCCCCATAGATCATATTATGTCTAAATGTATCACTTTTACAAGCCTAAAAGGAAAGTTGTGCAAAGACACAAAAATTGGTATAATTATGGATATATACACATACAACACAAGAGAATTCCTTAAATGAGAAATACCTTAGACACATTGCTCAAAGAAGCTATAAGTCTAAAAGACACTACATGTATGTACCACTTAGAGGTAGGATATCAACTCACTTTGATGGCGATTATTTTTATTATGGTATATATGGCCATAAAGCCTATCATTTCCAATCTAGAAGGCATGATGAGGAGTTGGCAAGAGCTAACCCCCTAGGACCTAATGAGGTTTAGGTACCTAAGATATAATCTTCCTTGTTTTGTAAATGTGCTTCAAATCACAAGTTGGAAAGCAAGAGTGTTGTCTAGATAATGGATGTTCAAAGCACATAATAGGAGAAATGAAGTTCTTTACACAATTGGAAAAGGTTGAAGGTCTTAGAAATGTATCTTTTGTAGACAATGGCAAAGCCAAAATTGTTAGCATAGGTAAAGTTGTTAAGGATGATGACTCATCTATCCTTGATATAGTATTACTTGCTGATTGACTCAAGCACAACTTGCTAAGCATAAGTCAATTATGTGACAAAGGTCTTAGATGTATTTTTTTAGCCACAACCTTACTATTTGTCAACGATGAGTAACAACAAAATTCTTTTTATCGATTAAAGAGTTCATAATATTTATGTGATTGATTTAAATTCTCTTGCTAACCATAAAACAAAGTGTTTAGTCTTCATAGTGGATGAAGGTAAAACTTGGTATAGAAGGATAGGACATGCTAGTATGGAACTCCTTAATAAGTTAACGAGAAAAAACTTGGTTGAAGGCCTACCTGAAATCAAGTTCATAAAGGAAGGAGTTTGTGAAACATGTCGAATAGGTAAACAAATTAAATCCTCATTTAAAGCAAAGAAAAAAAGGTAAGTTCTTTTAGGCTATTACAATTGCTTCACATTGATCTATTTGGCCTACTAGAATATCTAGCTTGGCAGGCATGCATTATGCATTTGTCATAATAGATGATTACTCTATATATACTTGGGTATTGTTCCTCCCTCGTAAGGATTCTTATTTTGATGCATTTAGAACCTTTACCAAAAGAATTCAAAACCAAAAGGATTTTGAAATCTATTTTACTATAAGTGACCACGGAGGAGAGTTTGAGAATGCTAAGTTTCATAGCTTTTATGAAGAGTATGGTATCTCACATAACTTTTTAACTGCTAAAACACCACAATAAAATGGTGTGGTAAAAAAGAAGAATAAAAGAAATGGCTAGAACCATGTTGAATGAGTATAATCTTCCTAAGTATTTTTAGGCTGAAGTGTAAACACTTCATGCTATATCTTAAATAGAGTCTTAGTGAGACCTTTGTTGAAGAAAACTCTCTATGAGTTGTGGAATAATAGAAAGCCCAAGATTGCATATTTCAAAGTTTTTTTTGTTACAAGTGATTTATTCTAAACACCAAAGAGAACCTTGACAAGTTTGACTCCAAATTCAATGAAGGAATTTTCCTTGGATACTCTACTGCTTGCAAAGGGTATAAAATCTTTAATAAGAGAACACTTGTTATAAAAGAGTCTATGCATGTTGTATTTACTGAATTTGACCCCACTTCTTTAAGAAAAGAAGAAGATATTGATGTTCTTGCAGATCTTATGAGTGTACTAAACATTAGAGAATAAGGAAAGAACATGGATAAGCTATAAAGACTTGAGGAATGAAAGAAATGAAGATCCACCTCTTCCTACTCCTAAAGAAGAGTAAACTCAGCTGGAAAAGGACTAGATTTTCAAGAAAAATCACCTAAGAGATCTTATCATTGGTGATCCATCAAGTCAGGTAATGACTAGATCATCTTTTAGAAATGCATGTACTAATCTTGCTTTTGTATCCCTTATTGAACCTAATACTATAGATGAGGCCATTAGAGATGAACATTAGGTTCTTGCTATGCAAAAAGAACTCAACCAATTTGAAAGAAATAAAGTGTGGACCTTAGTTCCTAGACCTCATAACCATTATATTATTGGAAGTAAATGGGTCCACAAAACTAAGCTTAGCAAACATGGAGACATTGTAAGGACTAAGGCTTAGTTAGTAGCTAAAGATTATAATTAAGAAGAAAGGATTGACTTTGATGAGACCTTTGCACCTATAGTTAGACTTGAAGCCATTAGAATTCTATTTGCATTTGCATCTCACATGAATTTTGAGTTATATCAAATTGATGTCAAAAGTGCTTGCGTATATTGATGAGGAAATATCCTATTTTTGAAAGCCATTACTTTCCTTTTCATGTATTCAAACTGACCAAAGCCTTATATGGCTCAAAGCACGTTCCAATAGCTTAGTATGAGAGATTAAACAATTTTCTTATACAAAAAAGGTTTCTCTAAAGGTTGGGTAGACACAACTCTTTTTATTAAGATAAAGAAAAAAGACATATTGTTAGTATAAGTATATATAAATGATATCATATTTGGTGCTACTAATGTTTGCTTATGTTAAGATTTTTTAAAACTAATAAAGAGTGAGTTAGAAATGAGCATGATAGGAAAACTCAAATTCTTCCTTAGATTACAAATCAAATAAGGAAAAGAAAGAATCTTCATGAACTAAGCCAAATATACAAAGGAACTAATCAAAAGATTTGGCATGGATAATAACAAACCTTGTGAAACTCCTATGAGCACCAACATCAAGCTAAACATGGATGAACATGGTAAGAATATTGACCACAAGTTTTATAGAGGTATGATTGGTAGTTTACTCTATCTCACGACATCTAGTCCTGATTTTATGATCAATTTTTGCTTATGTGCTAGATATCAATCTAATCCTAAAGAGTCTCACGGGCATGTTGTGAAACACATACTTAAGTATCTTGTTGGTTTAGGACTTTGGTATCCTAAGAGTTATTCATTTAAGTTAAATACATTCTCTGATGCTGATTTTGCTGGGTGTAACTTAAATAGAAAGAGCACTTCAGGCACATGTCAATTACTTAGTCAATATTTAGTGCCTTGGAGTAGTAAAAAGCAAAACTCAGTTACTTTATCAACTATTGAAGTTGAGTATGTAGCAGTTGGTCTATGTTATGCCTAAATCCTATATATGAAACAACTTCTTGACTACAATGTTGCTGTAAAGCCAGTTATTAAGTGAGATAACACTAGTGCTATAAGCTTGTCTAAAAATCCATTCAACATTCTAGTAGCAAGTATATAGACATCAAACATTACTTTCTTATAGATCATGCTAGTAATGGAGATATTGTGTTCGAACTTATTGATACTAGCCATCAATTAACATATATTTTCACAAAACCTTTTTATGATGAAAGGATGCAATTCATCAAAAGAGAAATTTGTATGATTAATGGAAATAACTTGGAATAGCTTCAAATAGGTTTATATCCTTCACATTTAATTTATTATCTTTATTGCTTGTGATGATATTTGATCACTATTAAAGTCTTTAGATTTAATAACTAAATCTTTTAATGGTGCCTAATATTGATTATACTATCCAAATATTAGTTGAATTCATGATCATTTAATTAAATTTAATTAATAATGATCATCAGTTAAGCTTTCAAAAATGGGTGTTACTGAAAAATTTGTTTTATACTATTTTTTTATTTAACTAACATGGCCAACAATCATTGCGTATCTCATAACGACTGTTGTGTCACATATAAGTTTTTTCATTTTGATTATGTTAGTCTTTATGATCGTTGTGTATCTCCAACGACTGTTGTCACCATTTCAATGACTATTGCGAACCCGCCACTATCGTTGGCTGAAGAATACTTGGAAGACCAAGCTAATGGACATGTCTAATAGTTGCTGCCTAACTTACAACAATCGTTGAACATTCCCAACAGTTATATATATTTTTTTAAAGGGAAACTTGTTGAACTTGTATTTAAACCCCTTAAACCCTAAATTTCTTTCACTTTCAAATATAACCTTGCCTTCTCTTCATCTCTCTCACTCTCTTGCTCTTAAATTTTGCTATAATTTTTTTGCATTTTTCTTGCATCAATCACTCAATTACTCATGGCACCTAAACTTGATTCCATAAAGAGATATAAACAACCTGCTAGGAAGAACCTTTATCCTAGTTACACCTCTAGCTCTGAAACATATGAGAATCTTACCTCGATGATTGCTCAATAAAAGATGAGAAGTGCAGAACTGTAACATCCTCAATCTAAATCATATACATTTTAAATTATGTAATATTTAAATATATTCATTGGATAAATAAGCATTTAGACATGTGAATTTGGAGAAAATACAATAATGACACTTGCACTGTTGTATTTGGGATACTTGAAAATATATGTAATGTTTGTATTGTTGCATGGCCAATTGTCTTATGTTGTGTGCGTGTTATAGCATCATAAATAATGGTGTTATAGAGCTTATTTAAGAGTATAAGGAGCATTTAGGGATTAAAAGATGGATGAAGGTGCTTAAAGAGTGAAGAAGAGGGACTAAAAGAGGAAAATGAACTTCTAATCAATAGGAAATGAAATCCAATTATTTTATCTGTTATAATATGACATTTAGAGTCAGATTTTGAGGAAAAACTAAGAGGCATTGCAGAAAAAAGAGAAAGAGAGAGAGAGAGAGAGAGAGAGAGAGCTACGGAAGAAATAAAGGAAAGAAGAAGAAGAAGAAGAAGAAGAAGAAGAGAGGGAGAAGAGTGAGTTGCCTAAGGTTTTCTAATTCTGGGATAATAGGTAAGTTAATTTATCTTCTTCTCAACTGAAATTAACCTTTCATGACATGTTAATCATGCATGGTTAGTGAGAATTATGGAGTAATTGAGGTAGATCTTTTGGATGGAAGTTGTAATCCAAGAGAACAAGAGTTGATTCTATTAGATTTTGCTGTTAGAGCAGAATTTTGCACCCATGATTTTGTAACCCTATAAGAGGAATTAGGGAAAGTGTAAAATGTGAAAGTTGTAGCTTTATGTCTCATATAAATGTGTATGAAACAGTTTTGCTTGATTTTATGTATGTGAGGAGATATGACTCCTTCAGTAGGACTGGGTCAAATCCAAATCAAGATGATCTCAGTCTTTTGTTTTCTTATATTTTGATAGCTTTATGTTCTGATTTTGACGAAGTGTAAAACATGAAATTTGTAGCATTATGTCCTCTATAAACACCTGTAAACCAGTTTTGATTGATTTGCTGTGTGGAAAGAGTTATGGCTCATTGATTGGGATTGACTCTGTACCAGGGTGAAACCTCACATTTCTTTTAAAACTGTTTTCCAAGAATTTGATAGCCATATATTCAGAATTTGATAATTTTCTGAACTTGAAAGTTGTACATTTATGTATGATGTATATACTTGTGAAATAGGTTTGTCAAATTCGGCATAGTTGTTGAGATGTTGTCCCTTCATCAAGACTAGTTATCAACATGTTACAAACTTGCTCATCCTGAGATTTTTCCTTTGTTTTGGTGATCTTATAGACTGAATTAGACAATGAGTAAAACATAAAAAAATGTTCCTTTCTATGTTTTGTAACTGATAGTAGATTATTATTCCAATTAGATTTGTACAGTTTGAGATACACCTAAGAGAATAAGACCTACTCAGACTGAGAGGACACTGAAATAGGGCAACATTTAAAAATTCACCACATTTTGTGTTTGTCTGATATTGACCTGAATTTTGAATATGTTATGTGTTTATGTGTCTAGTTTGTTTCAAAAAAAAAGAATCAAGTAAATTGGATGAGTTTATAAAGAGTTATTGTTATGAGAGTATAGTAAGCTCAGACTGTCATATAATGAAAATATGCATAAATATTTTTATCATGCCATAGTTGCATAACAAGATGAAAATCTTACTTTATCATCATGAATTGATTTGGTGTATTGAAATAGGTCCTTGAGGCATTGAGGATAATAGTGGAAACAAGCCAGGACCATCCATGGCTAAATAAGCGTGAATGAGGAAGTAAGTAAATAACTAATGGTACTATATGTGTGATGGGTTAAATGTCATATACTTCAATGGAATGAAATGTTGTTTAATGCGATGATATTATGGTATACATAGATGAAGATTGTTGTATTCTTGAGTTATTTATTTTCATGAGATGTTGATAAATTATGACTAGGGAAATGGAAGTGTGTGGTGATATGAGCTTCCAAAGTTACAGGTGTTATTATTAGTTATTATATTGCTGAAATTTTGTTGGATTTATAGTTGATTGGTTGAAAAGCTAATACTTGATGTTGTTGGCAAGTAAAACTATTTGATAACCTGTGTGACAATAACATGTGATAGCCTATGTGGTGATAATATTTGACAGCCTGTGTGGCGATAACATATAATAGCATGTGTGACAATAATATTTGATAGCATGTGTGGCAGTAACATTCGATAGCCTGTGTGGCAATGAGATCTATAGCTTGTGTGGCAATAATATTTCTAGCCTATGTGGCAACTAAAATTGAAAGCCTTTGTGACAGTAATATCTATAGCCTATGTGGCAGAAATTTATGACAGCATGTGTGGTAATAACCTTTGACAGCCTATGTGGTATTTAAGAGTAAAGACTGTTTATTTCGTACATGGATATGATGATGAGTTATTAATAATTAAAATGTTTGATATGTTATTTGAGATTGAAGTATCGTTATGCATTTAGTTACTGAGTATGCAAACTCACTCTTTTGTATGAAATTTTATTTCAGGAAGAGTAGACTAAAGACTGTGTCCAGTTATATTTCAAGGTTGTTGTTTAGCAGTCTAAAAAAAGTTGGGCCAGTATGCAGTCTATTAGTATTCTAGCTGGTTTAGTCATATATACTTTATTATAAATAGTTACTATATTGTGAACAAAAGATATTATATGAAAAATAAATATGATAAATAAATAATAATTGAATTAAGGTCTTTTAACAATAATGGATAGACTTAGAGCAGTTTAATGAAGATTTAAATGGGATGTCACATCAGGTCATTTGCTAATTAAAGTTTTCTAGGACAACCTATATGATTCTTGTTAAGGCCTTGTTTGTAGTCGTGGCTGCATCATTAATAACAGTACATATGGTATTTACTAGTGCTGCTCATAAGGATGTGTTTTCTTCCTCGTTATCTGGAAGAGAGGGGATGAGATTGTTTCTTATGTGTCAGGCTATCACTCACTTTAGATCAAAGGCAAAGGTGTAATTTTTATGAGAAATATAGATATAGAGTCATAAAGGTGGAAACTTTAAGGGAAACAAGTAATAAAACAATGGAAAAAAGTTTCCCACAAAAGACACCAATTGATGGCACCTTCGATCTCCAAGAGGAATAATGACCTAAGCAAGGATGAATATACGTAAGCTACAGTCACTTTGATGCTTAAGTTAGTTTTTAGGAGTTAGGAGCTTAAGAATGAGAGCTTTAGAGAGAGATTTTTAAGAATGCTTGAGTAGTAAGTAATAATG
This sequence comes from Omphalea diandra, assembly GCA_949677035.1. Taxonomy (NCBI): domain Eukaryota; kingdom Viridiplantae; phylum Streptophyta; class Magnoliopsida; order Malpighiales; family Euphorbiaceae; genus Omphalea; species Omphalea diandra. The sequence continues at coordinate 25,583 of CATIWR010283326.1, forward strand.
TAAAATCCTAACAAAACGTACTTTGTTTGTAGATAAGATAATTATTTATACCTTAATCGTAGAGAATATGATTATTTATACCTTTGTGGCTTATAGACTCTTTACAGATATACCAAAAATAATATCAATTAGATTTGTCCTTATTTTTTCAGGATACCCGAAAAAGTATGTATTATATAACCATTCTTCGTTATCTAAACATTGCAGGTTTAACCGCTCTTTACCAATCACATGTTGTACCTCTTATCTGTTAGTGAATTCTCCAAATGTTATTCGGTGTTCAGTTACACAATATATAATCTTTTAAAGGTGAATACCTTTCATTTTGAAGACACGTGTCTCTACTAATAGTTTTCAGTTAGGCGAACACTATCAAATATTGTTAATGATTTCTTGATTGACTCATATTTTAGATGTCATATATTTTTTAAAAAACTTTTATAAACACTAATAAATTTATATAGACAAATTTTTACACTTTTTTTTTTTAAAGTAAATGACTTTTATAAAATTTATAGATTTTTAATGACTTTTGTGAAGTTTATAAATTTATTATTTTTACTATAAAGCATTTGTTTGATTTTTTTTTTTTTTATGTAAACCTCAAATTGCAGCTCAAATGTTTCAATATTGTTAATGGTTTCTTTATTGACCCAAATTTTGGATGTGATAATTTTTAAATGCCTATTATCTTACTTAAATCCACTGTTTTTGCAGTTTTTGCTTATTTTTGCAAAATTTTATTTGTGATCTTCTTTCTCTTTCTCGATTGTTCATAGGAGGGAAAAAAAAAAAAAAAGGTGTACCGATGAAGGATAATGTTTTTTATTGGTGTATGTACTAATCAAAGCAGTATATAACAGTAAAAAAGAGCTAATTATATATTATTACAATTATATTATATTATATATAATTATATAATCATATTACATTCATATATATATATATTATATTGTATTGTATTATAATATATAATTATATTAATATAATATAATTGATATCTTATTTAATGTTTAATATATTTATTAATTTAATATATTAATATATTTAATAACATGTAACATTTTATTTATTTTATAGTAAAAGTTCATGCATGAGGAGAAAAATTACCATTAAATCAAACATTTGTTTACAAGTTTAATTGGTCAAAACAAAAATAACCACATAAATATTCAAAAACAATGATAGCACATACATGCAGATCAAAAGAGTGGTAACGATGAAGTGTGATGTTTTTAAATGAATAAAAAGGAAAGTGACTTCCCTGGTTGCCATCAAGAAGCTTTGGAAAGATAGATTACAATTCTTAGGCAATTGTGGAGACTAGAGTCGTTTCCTCCAGAGAAGAAATCAATGTGGGGAAGAGAGATGGAGTGACTTCTTTGTGTTAAACGCTCTTAAAATAAAAAAGTTTGATGAAATTTTAAGAGAATGAGAAGATAAATTTTTAGATGTTTTATTTATACTGCACTTAAAAAAGTCTCTCAAAGTATATAAAAGTCTATTAGTTTTAAAAAGGGGTGTATTTAGATTAATGATCACCTAGCTACATCATTCAAAACTATTAAATGGATAATATTATAATTAAATGGATCCATACCACCTAGCAACATCATCCAAATTATCAAAACTGTTGCTAACACTGGTTTATATTACCATCTACAAGTAATCCAAAGTAAACAAAAAATCTTAAAAAAATATGAAAGATAATTTTTTAGATGTTTTATTTATATTACTACCTAAAAAGGCACCTAAAATCTAAAAAATTCTACTACATTTAAAAGTCAATGACTTTTTGAATATAAATTAACTTTTATGGATTTTAAAAATTTTCAATTGAACATCCCTTAATTTTTATAGAATATCTCTTGATTTTTATTGAATACCTCCTAATTTTCATAGACTTTTTAAAAGCCTTTATTGAATACTATTTTTATAAAGATTTTTAAAGTCTTTAAAAGTTTTCATTAAATATCTCTTAACTTTTAATGAGTCTTTAAAAGTTATTATCAAACACCTTCTAACTTTTAAAGTCCATAAAAGTCTTTAATAGTCCTAATTTAATACAACAATTTTGAATTTATGGGTGTCAAAGGGAGAGAAGAGCTCAGCATTATAATTGGAGCTAGAAGAAGCTATAACAAAAAAAAATAAAAATAAAAATGGAGGCAGCAGTAGTGAACTATTAGACTTAAGAACATGATATGATATATTCCACAAATATCGTTTCTTTGCCATCCAAATGAGTCATAGAACGACCAATCTAATGATTAAAAAAATCCAAGTTATGATCAAATAATTTCTAAAACCTCCATCCACATAACCAAGGATCCATACAAGAATTTAGAATCATTTGTATGTTCTCTTGCCCTTGTGCTCATCAGCAACCTACCTTCTTAGGAGGCACCACCTTCTATAGTAATTTCAACACGAGAGGTAACAAATCTTGTATTTATTGTAAGAGGGTTGGAAAAGAAGTTATTGGTGGTCCTAATTTAGTGGGAAAAGGTTGTGGAGGAGATAATGGTGGAGGAATCTGTGATGGTGAATGTGTTGGGATAATAGGTGGTGTAAGATCGGTAATAGGGCAAGGAGGTCCTAAATCCATAACTTCTGGCATGCATGTTATTTGATAAGAATAAGAATAATAAGATCCTTGTTATCTGCCATTAGAGAAAAATGAAAGAAAGTTTGCAAGAAATGCTTAAATAAAAGAAAACTTCCCAAAGATCAAGGTCTTTTTGGAAGAAACAATGTCATTTAAAAATTTTAATGGTCCTAAAGGACTAGGTCGAGAGGTAAAAGACTAGTATCTTCACGTTTAGGGTACTCACTTTATGGTTATGTTGGTAGAGGTATGAGGGAGCCAATGAGGTGAGATATCTTATATCAACATGCTCTTTGATTTCATTAATGGAGGTAAAAGGCCGCAAATGAGGCATTAAAAGAGCTGTCAATATCGGTATTGTATATCATTGAAAAGTAAATAGTTGTTAATATTAATAGAGGGAGAATTTTTTAAATTCCATAAAGAAAACCTACTAGCTAGGCCCATGTTAGTTATCATGCTCCAGAGGTTACACGCTTTGTAGCTATGCCAATAAAGGTAAGTAGAGCAAATGTGGTGAGGTAACAGGCCTTATATCAACATGTTCTATGATTATGACAGCAAAGGTAAAAAGGAAGCAAATGAGACATTAAATGAGGTGTCAAGATCAACGTAGCATATTATTAGAAATTAAATGAAATACCTTATTAGCTAGGCCTATATTAGTTGTTAAAGCCCATGTTAATTTCTTAAAACTCATGTTAGTTTCTCTATCAATTGAGCCCATGTTTGTTGTTAGAGTAAGAGAACTTATCAACTAGTCCAATCAGTTGGGCCTATGTTCAACTAGGCCCATGTTAATGTCTTTATCATTTGGGGGTGTTGATTGTTAATGTTAAAAAGGGGAGAAAATTTTTAATTAACAGCGTCTATAAAAGTTTATCAATGTTTATAAACAAATTTTAAAATAAATCTTTGAAAGTCATTTATAAATTTATAAACTTCACAAAATCATAAAAATCTATAAATTCTATAAAAGTTATTCACTTTAAAAAAAATGTCTAGATGCCTTTAAAAATCTTAGTTGAATACACCCACTAATATTATATATTTATAATCAAATGGAATCTAGACCACCTAGCTACTTTATTCAAATTGTTGAGACTGTCACTAACTTTAATTTACATTTTAATCTAAAAATTCATCCAAATACTATAAAAGTTTTGATGAAATGTGAAAGAAATTTTTTTTTATATATTTTGTTTATATTACTACCTAAAAAGTCACATAAAATCTATAAAAGTCTATTACTTTTAAAAGTTAATAACTTTTTCAATACCATTCAACTTTTATGGATTTTAAAAAATTATAATTAAGCACATTTTGATTTTATAAATTGTTTAAAGTCTTTAAAAGTCTTTGTATACCCCTAATTTTTATGGACTTTTTGAAAGTTTTTAAAAGTTTTTATTGAGTATCCCTGATTTTTGTAGACGTTTTAAAAGTCTTTAATAGTTTTTGTTGAATACTATTGACTTTTAAGAAGTATTTAAAAGTCATTATCGAATACTCTCTAACTTTTAATATTCATGCAAGTCTTTAATTCTCCTAATTCAATACACCCCTCTTTAGTAAATAAGATATTAATTAAAAATTATCTTAATTTTTAATTTATGGATGTCAGAGGAGAGAAAAACTCAACATTATAAATGAAGCTGCAAAAAGCTATAGCAAAAAATAATAGAGGTAGTAGTAGTGAACTATTAGATTCGAGAACATGATATACTATATCCCATAAATGTTATTTCTTTACAACCAAAATGAGCCATAGAGTGCACACTCTAATTATTAAAAAAATTCAACCAAGCCATGATAAAATAATTTATAAAACAACCATTCACATAGCTAAGATCCATATAGGAATGTCAGAATCATCTCTATGTTCTTCTACCCTTATGCTCGTTTGCAACCCACTTTTTAGGGCACTACCACTTTCTATATTGATTTCAACATAAGAGGTAACAAATCTCATATTTGTTGTAGGATGCGCTGGAAGATAAGTTCTTGGTGGTTCAGACTCAATGAAAGAAGGCGGTAGAGAAAATGAAGGTGGAGGAATTTATGATGGTGGAGATGTCGAAATTTGTAATGCATTCATGTCAACCTTAGTAGTTACATGGGTGGAGTTAGAAGGGATCAAATGAGGTAAATGGTGTTAGTCTTATTCAATGGAAGGCGTTGAAATGGTAGGTGGTGTAAGGTCAATAAGAGGGTAGGGAGATCCTGAATCCATAGCTTATGGCAAAACATGTTTTTGGGTAAGGAAAGGAACAATAAGTTTCATGGCATCTGCCATTAGAGAAAAGTGAAAGAAAATTTACAAGAAATGATTAAATAAAAGAAAGCTTCCTAAATATCAAGGTTTGTTTGGAAGAAATAATGCCACCTAAAAATTTTAATGGTACTAATAGACCGGGTTAAAAAGTAAAAGAGTCATATAATCATGCTCTTGGGGTACTCGCTTTATGGCTATGCTGGTTGAGGTAAGAGGGAGCAAATGATGTAAAATAATAAATCTTGTATCAACATGCTCTCTCGTACACCATTGGAGGTAAAAAGGAGCAAATAAGGCATTAGAAGAGCTGTCAAGGTCAGTATTATATATGATTTGAATACAAAGAGTTGTTAGTATTAGTAGAGGAGGAATTTTTAATTCCTTAAAGAAAACCTACCATGCTAGTTCCTTTATTAATTTGACTCATGTTAGATATCATACTTTAAGGGTTATGCACATTGTAGCTATGCTAATAGAGGTAAGAATAAGCAAATGAGGTGACGTAATAGACATTATATCAACATATTTTGTGGTTATGCCAGCAAAGGTAAGAAATAGCAAATGAGGCATTAAATGAGTTGTCAAGACTAGTGTAGCATATTATTAAAAGAGCATATGAGGCATTAAATGAGTCGTCAAGACTAGTGTAGCATATTATTGGAAAGTGAGTGAAATCCCTTATTAGCTAAGTCCATGTTAGCTGTTAAAGCCCATGTTAATTTCTTAAAGTCATGTTAGTTTCTTTATCAATTGAGCCCCGTTAAGAGTTAGCGTAAGAGAACCTAACAGCTAGCCCAATCAATTGGACTATATTTAGCTAGGCCTATATTAATTTCTCGATCAGTTGAGATGTTGATTGTTAATGTTAGAAGAGGAGGGAAATTTTTAATTAATAATGTCTATAAAAATTCTTTAAAATAAATTATTTGAAAGTCATTCATAAATTTATGAACTCAACAAAATTTATTAAAAAATTTTAAATTCTGTAAAACTTATTCACTTAAAAAGTCTCTAAATGTCTTTAAAAATCTTAATGGAATACACCTTACTAATATTATTATAATCATCAAATGGTTCCATACCACCTAGTTACTTCATTCAAGTTGTTTAAACTATTACTAACATTAGTTCATAGTACAATGTCAAAAGTCTATAAAAGTCTCGAGAAAATATGAAAGAAAATTTTTTTGATATTTTATTTATATGACCACTTAAAAATCACCTAAAATCTATAAAAGTCTATTACTTTTAAAAATCAATGACTTTTTGAATACTAGTTAACTTTTATGGATTTTAATAAAATTATAATTAAATATCTCTTGATTTTCATAAACTTTTTAAACTTTTTAAAAGTTTTTATTGAATACCTCTTAATTTTTATAAATTTTTAAAGTATTTTAAAAGTCTTTATTAAGTACCCTTCATTTTTTAGACTTTTTTAAAATCTTTAAATTTTTTATTGAATACCTCTTGACGTTTAAGAAGTTTTTAAAAGTTATTATAGAATATTCTCTATTTTTTAAAGTTTTTAAAAGTCTTTAATTCTCTTAATTCAATACGTTTCTCTTTAGTGAATAAGATATTAGTTAACAAGTATCCTAATTTTTAATTTATGATGTCAGAGGGAGAGAATAGCTCAACATTGTCATTGAAGTTGCAAGAAGCTATTGCAAAAAAAAATGGAGGCAATAGTAGTTAACTATTGGACTCAAGAATATGATATAATATATAGAAAAATATAAAAAAGTACTTTGTAGTTAAACTTTTTACATTTACGGGATTGTAAAATTTTTTGTGACAAAAAGGTACCTATGATTATCTTCATTAGTAAAAATTGGCCAAATAAATAGATTTCATCGATTTTGTATAACAAGGCACATTAACTATTTTTTGATATTTATTAATTTGATATATTACTGATGTGTTTTAAATATTTAAATGGCACAAATTTAAAATATTTAAATGTTAAAAATTAATTAATATTCGTTAATAATTCATTTCATTAAAAAATAAATATTGAAATTCAACAAACATGAAATATGTGTAATCAAAATTCTAAATCTCATAATATCGATCAAAATTAAACAATCAAAATCAAAATATCGCAAAAACAAATAAAAAAATGAATATGAACTGATGGAGGTTAGGGTATGGTTTGTTTTCCACCAACTGGTCCGAGTTCCATGGTGAAACTCTCATGGGTTTATCTTCGTGCTTCTGACCCAAAAGAAGAAAGTCAAGCCCTTGCTGTAGCCATGAGCTAAAGAACTCCTACTACCAATAACATCATTTCTAATCATTTGGGCATCAATAAATACAGTTTCTTTGTAGCCCCCTCCACTTCTGTGCAGTAAGAAAGACGTCAACCCTTCAGACACCCTAATCTCATTATTAGACAGATTAAAAAGTTGTAAAAGCCCGAAAGAATAGTACATCTTGACAAGAAAATCATAATTGTGAAGAAGTTACAATATAACTATGAACCATCTAAAGTTTGCCATCAATTTGATTTATTACACCTAGTAGACCATTAGTCGCAAAGAAGAAGAAATGAGGGACCATCTGGATCTCAATCAAGAAATAAGCTCACTCATAGTCGTAGTCCCTATTGCTTATAGGATTGTGATCGAATTTGCTCAAAAAACTGGCAGATGAAATGGTAATGTATGAGTAAGTGAAAAAGAGGAAGCTAAGCTGGGACGAAGGGATTTTAGACTGGGAAGGTGATGGAAGCAAGTGATCTTTTCACTTTCAGAGTAATAATAATCATAACATTCATACACTTCCATCGACCATCTAACTAAGATATGGAGATTGTAGGCTTTGTCGAATTTGAGGGTGGAAAAAGCAAGATTGAGTTTGAATAAATAAGAAGATTTGTGGTTGTTTGTTTGTTTGTTTCATTTAGATTCTAGATTTGAATAAAGAAAAAGATAATGTAGATGATGATATTTATTTTAATTTTTAATAAAAGTTGTTTTGATTCTGGATTGGATGAAATTCTTTTTGCTTTTTTAAAATTTTTATCAAAATATTATTAATTCTAAATTTAAAAATTTATGAATTTTTTTAATTTTTAAAATAGGATATAATGTGTAAAAAAATTTATCACATCTGATTATAAAATTATACAAATTTTGATTTAATGACGATACATCATAAAAAATAGATGAAATTTGCATATTTAATAAATTTTACTAACAACGTTAATCACATGATACCTTTCTACAAAAAAATCACAACTCTTAAGTAAAAAAAAAAAAAAATCATAGGATACTTTTTTGTACTTTTCTCTATAATACATCCCACAAATATTTTTTTCTCCATAACTCAAATGAGCCATAGAGTGATAACTCCAATGATTAAAAAATACCATCTAAGTTAGATGAAATAATTTCTAAACCCACCATCGACACAACTAAGGATCCATATAAGAATGTCAAAATCATTTTTATGCAATTCGGCCCTTATGCTTGGTTACAACCCACTTTATTGGGTGCCACCACCTTCTATATTGATTTCAATATGAGAGATAATAGACCTCATATTTGTTGTAAAAGGCATTGGAAGAGAAGTTCTTTGTGGTTTAGACTTAATGGAAGAAGACAGTGACAGTGATGTTGGTGGAAGAATCTGTGATAGAGATGTTGGAATCTGGGATGCATTCATATCAACCTTTATGGTTACATTGGTGGAGTTAGAAGGGATTAAATGAGGTACATGGTGTTAGTTTGACTTAATGAAAGGCATTGAGATGTAGTTGGTGTAAAGTTGCAAGAAAGTGGAAAGGTCTTGAATTCATAACTTCTGATGAAGGATGTTCTTAGGTAAGTAGAAGAGTAATAAGCTCTTTGGCATCTTCCATTAGAGAAAAGTAAACGAAAATTTGCAAGAATGCTTAAATGAAATAAAGCTTCCCAAAGATCAAGGTTTATTTGGAAGAAAACAATGTTGCCTAAAAATTTTAATGAACAATGTTGCCTAAAAATTTTAATGGGACTGGTGGACTAATTTGAGAAATAAAAGACTTATATCATCATGCTCTTAAGGTACCCTCTTTGTGGTTATGCTAGTAGAGGTAAGAGGGAGCAAATTAGGTAAGATAACAAATCTCATATCAACATGCTTTTTGGTTACACTATTGGAGGTAAAAGGGAGAAAATAAGGCATTAGAAGAGCAATCAAGGTCAGTACTAAATATCACTTGAAAACAAATAGTTGTTAGTATTAATAAAGGAGAGTTTTTAATTCCTTAAAAAAAACCTACCAGCTAAGCTCATATTAGTTCCTTTGTCAATTAGGCCATATTAGTTATCATGCTCCAAAGGTTATATGTTATGTAGTTACACTAACACAAGTAAGAAGGAGCAAATAAGTTGAGGTAAAAAACCTTATATCAACATGTTCTGTGGTTATGCCAGTGGAGGTAAAAAAGAGCAAATGAGGCATTAAATGAGTTGTAAAGATCAGTGTAGCATAGCCCATGTTAGTTGTTAGAGTCTATGTTAATTTCTTAAAGCTCATTTTAGTTTCTTTATCAATTGAGCCCATGTTAATTGTTAGTGTAAACATGAAATAAAAAATTACCATTATGTAATATAACAACGTTATACAATAGTTTTTCTGTCTTTTATTACCGTTATAACTATTATTTAAAGATTTAAAATTTTTTGTAATAATAATGGTTGTAACAACTGTATGTAACAGTAACCGATATTATTGACTGTAATGGTCGTTACATAACAATGCATATATTTTTTTTATTTTCTCCTTTTGTATTTCCTTTTCTTTCATTTCATTTGTGTCAAATCAAAACTCAACCAACTTATTTTGCAAAATTTTTTCATAAATTAACTCAAAAAATTAAAAATAAAATTTATACTTATTAGTTAGTTATAAGTTATAGTTTTAATGATTTATGAATAGTTTGCAATATTTTACAATTTTTAAATAAAAATTGTGTAACAATTTGTTGTTATCATTATATTACAGCTGTGATACCTCCGTTATTGTTAAATACTACTGTGACCACAATCACGATTACGATTTAAATCCCTAAAAGAATCTATCAGCTGGGCTAGCTAGGTCCATATTAATTTCTTGATCATTTGGGATATTAATTGTTAATGTTAAAAGAGGAGAAAAATTTTTTAATTAATAATGTATATCAAAATTTATCAATGTATGTACAAATTTTTTAAAATATATTTTTGAAAGTTATTTATAAATTTATAAATTCACAAAACTCATTCAAAACTAATGAATTTTGTGAAAATTAGCTAGGTAACTAATAAAAAATTGACACATATAGAATTGCAAATGCCCGTAACACTCTCGCTCCACACGATCCCAACTTCTAAAACCCAATCCAAAACCCCAATCAGTACACAACAGCAACATTTTCCGCACTCCATTTTCCCTCACTTTCTCCCCAGTCAAACACTCACTTAACCCGATGGCCGTTATCATTCTCCACCACCAAACCCACAACCTCAACTACGCCATTTCTCCGCTTCGCTTCCCAATTCAATCCCATACCACTCAATTCGCCTTTCCGCAGGCCCTTAAAAATCCGAACTTTATTAATCCCCAAGGCCGACGACGGAGATGAAGTGGGGCCCGACGGCTATTACATGGGCGAGGAAGAGGCGGAGGAGGTGGACGACAAGAAGGACTACGGCTACGATTACGACCGTTCAGTGGTTGCGGCGGCGGCGGCATCGGATGGTGATGTGGGGGATGGCGACGATGACATTGCAATGGCGATTGGTAAGAGCTTTGTGTCAACGCAAGGATGGGATTCGGAGAAGATTGTGGATTATCGGATTGATGACGAGGAGTTTCATAAGATCAGTTTGTTGGATTGTGATTTCTTTATAAGGAAACCACCAACCCTGATAATAATGTGTATGATTTTAGGGAGGTTAGTAAGGTTTTCGTTTTTTTTTTTGGTTCTCAAAAGTTGGGATTTTGTGTGTTCTTAGTTTTGATTGATTTTGTTACCTGGATTCTTGTTGGTTGGTTGTAGATGTATGTTACTTCACCGGATACTGATGTTTATGCTATATCGAATGTGTCCAATTCCACAAAAGGTGAGATATGATATGATCTGTTGTTGGTGAAATGCATTATATTTCTGGAGTATAGTGATATGTAATTTTAAGAGAATGATATAAGATGGGAACCCAACCTTCATCGCTTATAGCTTGAACAAAGGCTTGGTTTTTGCTTCTTGAAATTCATGCATGTTAAGAAATAAAGGGCACTTTTTGATCAGTTGTTAAAGTACTTCTCCCATCCTTAATGCAATGTCAATGGTATCAGATGTGTAAGTGCATAATCTTTGTTAATGAAATAAGGAGGGATACTACTGTTGGGATAATTCTTGGAATATGATATGATGGGATGTGATATATTTTCATGGATTATAGATTGTAGGTCGTCAACCCTGTTGTGGTTTACTAAAGCCACTTGAATTTTTGAAACGCGGTTAATTTTATATCTTCTGAGCCAATCATTATTTTAGCACATATTTGTTTCCTTTGTTTCTTTGTTGGAAAAATTGCAGTATATTCGCTGTGCAATGAGTGATTACGGGCATTATAATTTAACAGAACTATCTATTGATGCACAAAGGGATCCACTGTATGAATCTGAGAGAGTGATTTCAAAGGTATGAATGACTTATTGGTTAACATATACCATCTACATTACCTGTAGTGGTGTGTGGCATAAATAAATCATTTATTTTCCTCTTTACTATATGCTAATCATTTCTGTTTATTACGATACTCTGCAATGTGTACTTTGGTTTGGATTTTGATCCAAATCTTATGATTGATGGACTAAGATAACCTTAAAAGCATCATTAACTGCTGAAAATCATACCATTATAATGCCAAAAGTGGGAGGCTAGTTGTTGCACTTATCTTTGCATCTGCGAATGTTGGCAACTTCTATGGACATTTGTTCTTGTCCTCTTCTTGAATTTATGCAATCATATTGCAATCATTGGCAGGCAGCTTCAAAACTTTTGTCTAGTGATTTCCAGGATTGGTTTTTGTCACCCAAAGTCATTGTAAATTGCACACAGTTCCTTAATTTCAAAGAAGTGTGATGTAATAAATGTGGTGTTGGAATACCTAAGTGCTGCCTGACTGCCTCAAAAATTTTGGAGTTACTTGTTTGTTAGTGGCAATTTGTCTCCTAAAGTTTCAATGTGTATCAGCTGGTAAATTGATGATTATTTCTGAACTAGTATTTGATGTATTAGCATGTTGTTTTACAGAAAATAAAATCAAAATGATGGCCATTTTTTCTCAGTAATTCAATGTTATTGAAGGAACAATATCACTAATTTGATTTTCCATTGCAGGTTTTCTTGACAAAGCATTACAGGAACTGAAGGTTTGGTGACCCGGAAATTGTGCTGGATTTCGAAGTGATGTATGTTATTGATTCCAAAACAAAGTCTATCACTAGAGCAAAAGTAGTGGCAATTAATTCGATTTTAAGTTGTTAGTGAATCTTATTACAATGAGCTTATCCCCTTTTAAATTTTGAGATATTTAATTTGTAGTTCCTTTAGTCATTCACACTGCTTTGCGGTTATAAGGGCATGTGCTAATTTGTCAGTGACCAAAGTCTAGGATATTTAATAGTAAGGTTTACTTGTCTTTGGCATATCAAAGTCTCTCCTCATCCATTCATTGACAACAGGAGTGAAGACTGTTTTAACCATACATTTTTCACTATTTTGAATTTTTCCGTTATGTTTCCCCTAGCTTGATTGCCTTCAGTTCAATGAAATTTCTATGCCACTGAATCCTGAAAAAAAACTTTTGAATGTGCATCATATCTTAAAATATCTTGATTTTCTACTTGCTCTTTCTTATCTCCGGGCGAATCACAGTGAAGTATGTGTTGTTATTATTATATTAGGCAGTACTGTTGGTCTCAAAGCTGGCTTGGTAGAAGAAAGGGTCCAGGCTATAGGTTCAACCAGAGTTGAACTGGGATTAGATGTATATTATGTATCACAAGAGGAGAGAAATTTTACTCTTTTTGCCTTTTCTTTGGAATTTTTACATGACTGTTGTGATAGGAAATCTTTGCATTGCATACTTCTCTATGTCTTAAGAGAAAAGCAATTGCACAAGGTTGTTCACTTGCTATTTCTATCAACCCACTAACTTGCAATTAAGTTTGAAATTCATATTTACTATCTTCTTTTTGTCTTATTGCTTTATGGTTTATGTGCCTAGGTCACAGTTCCTTGAGGAGGAACTAGGGATAGGAGTGACTCACTTGTAATATGGGATAATGGGTCCTCTTTCAAAATAATTCATGCGGTGACAATCCTAATCTAAATCTCTCGATATCAGATTCATCTATTGTCTGATCTAATGTCTCTTGATGATTTTAGAGTGAAAAGGTTGATCCAACAACTGTAATACAGAGGGAAGAATGGGCCAAGACTAGAGAAGACATGGAGAAACATCTCAGAAAGCTGCGGGACTTGAGCGTTTTGAATTGGTTCTAATCAATCATCTTATGTAGACTACTTCATAGAGATAAAAAAAATGCAATGGAATGCAGCTTGGTCAGAACATTTGCAGATATGTATTGAAGTTTGAACATTAGTTTAGCTGATATCTCACTGATTGTGAAGGAAATTTTTGTGCTGAAATTTTGATGTTGGCAAGAGATTGTTGGAAACTGCCCAGGCTTCAATTTTGTAAGTATGTAGAGATTTCCTCAATTTTGTAAATTGTAACTATCCAGTTGTATGTTGTATTATTAACCAGTGATCTTTTGATTGAAATAGGAAAGGATATTGCCTTTAACTCTAAAGAACAACATTTTATCTGTGATGTAGTATCTTATAGAACAAAATTAATGTTCCCACGTACAGTTTGGCCTTAGTTTTCCCTGCAAAATTATCCCATAACGTTTGATGGTGTAACCATAAACACTATGAATTAATATTTTGAAAACTGGTCTTGGTTGATGCTGATGTCGTTTCTTTACCATCAAGCAAGTCTCAGGCTTCAGGTCAAGATAATGGTATATCTACTGGTGGAATTTGAGTCCCTTGACCACGGGACTTGGGCATCATGATTTCAACTTGGAGAGAATGCAAATTGTTCACAAGGTAGTCGTTGATAATCTTTTATTGCTTCTTTCCTTTTTTCTTGTTAGAATGAGATTAGTTTCAATTTCCAAATATCCCTTTTTAACGGTCCAGTGTCTTGTACACCAAACTGATAATACAATGACATCTAACAATTTTTTTTACGCTTGCATGTTATTTCTAACAAATTTTTTTTTTTTGACGCTTGCATGTTATTATCTTATTAAGTTGGTGTAATGTAGCAGTGACTTCACTCCATGGGCTGGGCTTTGGGCTGTGAATTTTTGGTATTGGGCACCCACATGCACAATGGCTCCTGGAAAGGGTAGTTTTGAGTGGCTAATGTGCCTTTCATTCTCTTCTGTGCAAGTTTGGAACTCATGGTGTGATGTGTCTTGCCAGTTGAAGACCTAAGTTTGCTTGAAATTTTCCACTACAAAAACTTGGGGGAAACAAGGAGAAAGGGTAACAGAAAAAAGGAAAATTTTAAAATAATTGGCTCCATGAAGGGTAATCTGACAACTGCACGAGCCAAATTGTACAAAACAGAATTTAAAGATAAAAGAGTACCTAAGACCAACTCTCATTGTTGAAGGCAAGACGATAAAAGATAACACAAAGTAGCTGGTGAGCACTTTTCTATATTAAACAGTCAACTGTGGTAGCAAACGATTAGTGGGGGTAGCCAGCAGAATGAGTATGTCTTCAAATCAAAGCCTAGGGAGATTGGAGCAATCAATATATACACATTAGACTACAGAGGTAAAAATAAAAACTGTGACTTTAGACAACAAAAGCAATATTTATCAATATCTGTAACCTCCACTTGAACTCTCATAAAGAGGTCCACTCCTATCAGATGTATCTGTGCAGCCTCTTGTGTACTTGTGCAGTTGTCTGCTATCTACATGTTGCGCAACTAAGGAGAATTTGCCAACCATAATTGGTTCTTAAACTGCAAGCCCACGTAAAACAAAGTTTACACTTAGATAAAATATCTATAGGTAATATTGCCCAAAAATTAAAAAAATAAATAATCAATTTACAACCTAATTGTAAGTTGATGTATGATGTTAGTAGAGTGGCCTATATTCCCAATTGTGTAATAGATAATACCTCGTTTTAGAACAAAAAAATAAGTAAAAATGAAAATTTCATAGATAATAATATTTCTTCAATAAAAAATAATAATAATAATTTTTTTGAGTAAGAATAAAATTTGTTAAAAACATATTTCATAAAGTAAAATACAAACAATAATAATAATAATAATTAGTGTTATTTTTTTTCTCTTCCTTTTGCACCAAAATGGTATTATGTGGACCAACTTTTGCATGCCACATTTAAAAAAAAAAAAAAAAAAAATCTACAACACGATTATGACATTTTTTTAATTAATTTGATTCCGATTGAGATATAAACTCAAGATTTTACACAATATTTAAACCAGGAGACTTTTTTTAATTTAGTTGCACATTTGAAGGTGATTTCACTATGAACTATTATTCTCTTCTTAAAACCAAATTGAAAATTTATTAAAATAGCACAATATGAAACGAACATAGGAATTGAAAGAAGTATCGTACTATTTGAATATATATTATGAAATTCTTATGATGATATACGTATGCTATAGTAGTTTTATTTTCGTGATTAACCATACTAATTAGATTTAAGTTTGTAATTTAAGAGTTTTAAACACACATTTAATATCTCTAAATCAAGATATATTGCATGCATAGTCATAATCTTGTTAGTAAAATGCACCTTCATCAAGGCGAAAACAAAGTTGAATTTCCCTTACCTAAAAAAAAAATATATTGATTAATAATTTACTCTTTTGTCACACACAATTCTTTCTCCTCCTTTTTAACTTCACAAAGGCCTCATCAATTTTATTTCCCGAGAGACAGATTGAACCTTATATGGTAATGGCAAAACATGTATTCAACTTGAATTCAATGCAGTATCTTACTATATCTAAGATTATACAGTGTACAAAGCATCCTCCTATGGTTTTAATGTTAACCCCTACGCACTCTATTCACAGTTTGACTCCGAAACTGTTTTCTTCCCCTACCTTGTTAATAAAATTTCAAAAAAAAAAAAGGGGACCCTTTTGCCTTTCTGACCTATTCTTTCTTGCACAAATGTAATAGAGAAGAAACTCTTGGAATTTTGATTTGATGGTTAAGGTCCAACTATCATACCATATTTAGTTCCATCACTTGAACCCTAGCTAGACATGACTATCACATACTTCAAAGAACCTAACCAAGACAACAAGTGTCCATGACCAGTACGACATATGAGCAAAACTTCTTCATTTAACGTATCAAACACAAAACATAACCCTGAGGTCTTGTCTCATGTAAGTTTTAATCGCTAAGAAGAACCCTAAAGGTAGGCCTAAACTACTCATCAATTTATATAATCACATAGGGAGGCAGAAAGGACCCGTGGTTAAAAGGTGAAACAAAACTACCAAACTCTAATCAACATTAGATAAAAAGCAGCATTGTTTGTCCTGCTGTCCACTGCCCACAAACTAACCCTTCCTTTCTGTTCCACTAAGAAAGTTTGATAGCGTCAAACCCATTATAGTAAGCTCCTCCATTACTATTCTTTCCTCTCTTTCTTTATAACTCCCTTATCTTCTGCTTCATCTGCTTCACATGTACCATCTCTCCATTTATTTTGAAGCAAAAAAAAAAAAAAAAGAGAGAGAGAAGAAGAGAGATGGGGAGAGGAAAGATTGAGATCAAAAGAATCGAGAACTCAAGCAACAGGCAAGTGACCTACTCAAAGAGGAGAAATGGGATCCTCAAGAAAGCTAAGGAGATCACTGTTTTATGTGATGCTCAGGTTTCTCTGATTATCTTTGCTAGTTCTGGCAAGATGCTTGAGTACTGTAGTCCTTCTACTACGTATGTATACATACAGTTCTTTTTTTTTTTTTTTACTTTTTCTCATCTTATAGTGCATATCTTTCCTGTTGGTTTCTTATAACTAGTCTAACTATTAATTTTGCTTGAAGATTGATTGATATGTTGGACAAATATCACAAGCATTCTGGTAAGAGGCTATGGGATGCTAAACATGAGGTGGGTTTTGATTCTTTTCTGTGTGTTTCTCTCTCTCTCTCTCTCTCTCTCTCTCTTTATATATATATATATATATATATATATATATATATATATATAGCTCATCCACCTCTTTTGTCCATGATTTTTCTTTAAACCATCTGGAGTTCCAATGGAAAATGACCTGGTTCTTTTTCTTTGTTATAAATATGATAAAAACACAGCCTATGAATTCTATTATCAGATCTAAAAATGGGATCTTTCTTTCTTTCTCTCTCTGTCTCTCTCTTTCTGTGTGTATATATTTTATTGTATTGTTATAAAAGAAAACTAAAAAGGGTATGGACTGCAACATATACATATGAATATATCTGGTAAAAGAAAATGCTTTGTGTGCTTCCTTTTCCTTGCAAAATTAAAAGAACATTTTAGATCTGAAGCAAAGGAAAGTTATATCCATAAGTGGATCTGTCTTTGTCTACAAACTTCAAGGAGAGGCCTTATCTAGGGTTTCTTGAACAACTTGTTTTTGGCATAGAAGCACAATAATTAATTAACCATCATGCAGTAATACAAGCTGTGTCGGAGAACAGATGTGCTCATTAATTGGGTTGTCCTTCCTTTCATGGATTTTTGCCTTTTACATTCTTGATGTGAAGATAAAATGTTTTAGTAACTCTTTAGGTTTTTTTTTTCTTTTTTTTTTTTCTTTTTAACAGAACCTGAGCAATGAGATTGACAGAATCAAAAAAGAAAACGACAGCATGCAGATTGAACTCAGGTAAATATTCTTCCCTTTCCTTTCCTTTCCTCTCTTTCTCTTTGTCCCTTACATTATTTTACAGGCACCTGAAAGGAGAAGATATCAATGCTTTGAACCACAAAGAGCTGATGGAAATTGAGGCAGCTCTTGAAACTGGCCTTTCTGGTATTCGTGATAAACAGGCAAGTATCACTGCAATTTATATATGTATAAATTCTTGATACATAAAATATGTAAACGAGTTCTAATTTTTCCACTTTGCTCTTTATCTTTTATTGTGACAGATGGAGCATTACAAGATGATGAAGACAAATGTAAGTATACGTATCAGACCACAATAATTAAGCTTGATGTATAGTTAATATTCCTTTTAAGAATTGGTCATGAGCTTTGTTTATTTATCTTTACTATTCTTTAATCAGACTATAGAATTTATAGATGTTGTTTTTAATTACATTCAGGAAAAAATTATGGAGGAAGAGAACGAGCACCTGATGTTTATTCTGGTAATCTTTATAGTCCAAAATTCGTATACAATTTGTATGTTATATGAAATTATCTGTGATTATACACAACATTAATTAAGATTAAGAATCTTAAAACAAGTACTAATTATTTTTGTTCAAGAACTAATTAATTCTCAGTGGTAAGTTAGAGGACTGTAAGGTTTTGAATGACGAAAAATAAATTAATAATCAAGAAAATAATGCAGCAAGCAAAAGGTGCAAATTAAGAACTGAAGAATAAGAATCACAACTAAATAAAATGAAAAAAAAAAAAAGAGGAAAAGGGTAAGTGTATACTGTGAAGTTGCTTCTGGAGCTGACACTCCCGCTGTCACTTCAAAGAACAATTTGTTCCTTGTTGGGTTTAGGCATTCTTCTACACTAGCGCCCCAAAACAGTAAATTTTGTCCTAATGCCTCTTTTTCCTACACACTTATTTATTAAGTAATAACCAGTAATTAAGTATACCCTTTAAAACAATTCAGATGTACTTTAAAAAAATATATGAGGTTTTTTCACTTCTTATATATATATATATATATATATTGGTTATCATTATTAGCATCCATATTTTTTTTACAGCAACAACAAGAGATGGCTATAGAAGAGAAAGTAAGGGAGATGGAAAATCCGTATCATCAACATGGGGTGAGGGACTACAGTTCCCAGATGCCTTTTGCCTTCAGGGTGCAGCCTATTCAGCCAAATTTGCAGGAGAGGATGTAACTTAATTAATGATATATGTGTGTTACTACGTTTTGTGTTGTGTGTGTCCAGTGCTTCATTATAACTATGGCTGTGTTGAATAGTACTCTTTCAGCATGACACTAATTGTGGTCTCAAGCTCCCAAAGCATCTACTATTACTATTATAAATCTTGAGGTAAGCTGTGTGAACTTGGCCTATGTTCAAAATCAGGATTAAGCCCTATCTATTTATTGCTTTTTTTTAGGTTATGTGATCTCTTGGTATGTTTATCAGTGGTTGTCATCCACTTTTTCCTTCAAAGAATTGTGATTAATTTCTTTTTTTTTAATTAATTAAGTTTTGATTAGGGCTCAACTTTAAGTTACGACAATTGAGTAAAAAATTATTGATAATTATACGATTATGGGCACCATATGTACAACGTATTTTTAGAACCTCATGAAAATATAAGAATTCTGATTATTAATATATGTAAATGAAAAACAAATTAAAATTTATGTTTGCCTAGCTCATTATTCGATGTGCATTTGAAATAATTATAGTTAAATTTGAGTAGGAAGCTAAAAACTATTAAAACAAAGCATATATTGTTAAATTCAAATCCATAAATTCATTTCAAATGATTTCATTTGTTTTATAGATAATAATTTATTTATAAAAGATATTTTTCAATGGCCAAAATATTTTCTAAGAAATATATTTTTTGATATTTAAAATATATTGAAAAATATTAATTTTTTTGATTCATAACATTATACTAAAATTTAAATTATAAATATTTTATATTTATGTTATTTATTGCCCAATATAGAAAAATACATTAAAATAAATACTTGTAAATATTTGTAGTTCTCGTTTATCCATCTTGGTCTACAATGATTGAATATGCTCTTTATTATTATTATTATTATTATTATTATTATTATTTACTATTTTTATAGTTATAAAGGTCCCAATTTTATATCCTTTTGGGCCTCTTTTTTTTTTTTTTTCCCCCTCTTGAATAGAGGCTTTTTTTTTTTCTTTTAAGAAAAACATGAATTATTTATATAAAAAATTTAATGAAATTTGATATAAATATTGAATCTAGTGCAATAAAAATATATAAAAAGATTGCTATATAGCAGGTTTTTTCAAAATCCTGCAATTATATTAACAGAATTTTATGATTTGCAACTTGCAATATATACATTTTACTTGATAAATCTTTTCACTTAACTCTTAGGCCTTTGTAACTTAGGCAAAAGAATTTTTGTTTCTATAGCAAACGGCACGATTGGTGATCCAATAAAAGTAAATTTTAATCTTTTTCATTTACCTTCTCTTAATGAAATATTGATCAATAATAGTAGATGGACTTAAAATTTGAGATGATTATGTTTTATTTTAAAATTACTTACTTAAAAGAGTAGTAACCTAATTAATTAGCAAAGAAAAAATAAATAACATATGGTGAGAATGAGTCATCTCAACTTGGAAACTTTTAGTGGTGATACAGTCAAGTCAACGGTGTGATTGCTTGTGGGCGCAATTACGTTTCAAAACTCTGCTATGAAAATCTGAACCCATGACAAGATATATATATATATATATATGGCTTGTTTTAATTCCATTTTTGTGACTATTACGGTAAATACCCAAATGATAGCATTACCATAAATGACTTCAAGTCCCTCTTCCTACAAATGAATTCTTTTATTTTCTTGATCAACTTTCTTTAATTGGCTATATATATATATGCTCTTAAAAGTAATTTGAGGTGAAATTTTATAATTTATCTATATTTTTATGGTGTTTATTATCTAGATCCAGCATGATATCTACTCTCGGTCTTAATTTATAATAACAAATAATGATTAAATATTCAATAACATATTAAGAATACTAAGAAACACTTTACGAAGATAAAAAAAATTACTTCATATAAATTAAATAATCAAGATAATCAATTCACCCTAGTTAAATTAACCAACATATAATGAAAATAAATAAGACAACGAAAAGTAACAAGGATATAAAAAAAAAGGGAAAAAAATAAAGATAAAACTCTTTGGAATGTAGAATTTCCTCTTCTTAAAAGTCATTGTCACCAAGCTTTTGACTCTATTGAATGTCTTGAGTCTATTCTTACACTAGGATTGTCATCTCTTGAATGAGAAAATAGCTCACAATACTTCCTGTTTAGTAATCCAAACATAATTAGAAATATATACTCAAAACTTTTTATGTAGAGTTATATTAGAAAAATATTAGGCATCATATACTCATTTTCAGCGGTCAAGGTAACCTTAATATGATAGAAAAACTTCTCAAATAGTCTTAGTTAGATCTTCTTGAAGAATGAAAAAGAAATTCCATGAAAATCATAATCATCATTTGATTTCATTTTATCTCATATAGACTTGTCAAATTGATTTTTTTTTTTTTTTTTTTTACTTAAACGGTCATAACATCTTTAAAAAACTCTAATTTGCAAACCGTTTAAAGCACAGGAAATTATAAACATAAAAATTTCAGATATATTTTTCTATAATTTTTTATTTGGCTCAATTGATATAGTTTTAAGTTGAAAATTGATCCATCTACATCTGAAATTCTAGATACTAATTCCTCTTTCTTTATTTTTTCAAAACATAATCAAAATATTAAAATATTATAAATTAAAAAAATATACACATAAAATTAAGAGAATTTAACATAACATTAAATATTAAGGGTACAATATATATATATATATATATATATATATATATATATATATATATATATATATTGATTATATCATTTTCCAACAAAAAATTAAAGAAAAAATTTTAAAAAATCTTAAAGCTAAAAAGTGTGGTTTTGTAATACTCTGTGTTGTTCTTTAAGCGTGAGTGTTGGCACATTTGTAAGAAATATAAAAGAGCTCAATAAATGTAAAGAATGATAGAGAAAATTAAGCGACACAAAGGATTGCATTATAGCAGTTCACTATTATCAACCTGCGCCATCTCCTTAAGCAAATTACTTAAGTTCAATTAACACACACAAGTAGGTTACGAGATATTATATGCCTAGCTCTATCCATTAGACTCTAGCATAACTTGCTTTAAGTTATAAGTGAAACTATCTCAAATTAGTTTGAAAAAAACACCTAACTTAAGTCTTACTAATCTAGACTTTATTTCTATCTAAGTATTTAGTAATCTCTCATAAAATTACAACTTAATGTATAAAAGAGAATCACATTCCCACTAACATACAAATTAATCCTTATAAGAATAATTCAATTGTTACTGTAAAGGAGTTTGATTTCACACATAAGAGTCTTAAATTATTTAGAGCACCTGGTATAGCATTTGCAATATTTGGCAATCTTTGCCAAATCATTTGAGATCTCTTTATAAAGTGTTTGATTCATGGATTGATGCAGAAGTGACTCAAAAATGTTGAATTCTAATATTTGATTTGCACGAGGATAATACATTCTTGAAAAAAAAATTAAAATTTTGAACTCATAAACTCTACCCTTACTTTTTTATTTATATGGAAAAGTAATTTTTCATATCAAGTAGTGAGAAAGTCACTTTGTCATGGCCATTTTAATTTATAAAAATATGTATATGTCGTTATTCATTCTAATATATGAACCTATATAGCATTCTATATATTTGCATTTACTAAATCATATAATAAAAGTTTATTATATATTTTATTTCAAAAAACTCTAATCAAAATATAAAACTTTAGAAAAGAAAATCAATTAGCTATTGCAAAACAAAATAAAAATCATATAATAAAAGTTTATTAGTCACACACTATTTTATTTATATGAATATATTTTAT
Organism: Omphalea diandra; assembly: GCA_949677035.1. Classification (NCBI taxonomy): domain Eukaryota; kingdom Viridiplantae; phylum Streptophyta; class Magnoliopsida; order Malpighiales; family Euphorbiaceae; genus Omphalea; species Omphalea diandra. The sequence continues at coordinate 48,487 of CATIWR010283326.1, forward strand.
AATTAATATATACTATTTAATTTAAATAGTTATTATTTTTATCAATAATTTACATTTTAGCTTATATTTTACTTTGTATTGATCGTTGAATGTGTAATCATGACTCGACTATTATTATCTACAATAAAGCAATTTGCAATAGTTTTTATTTCATATTTAGATACCTTAGAGACTTATTATATAACCATATAGATTTATTAAATACAAACTCAATTATATTTGGGATATAATAGTAATCAAAGTTAATTTTTAAAAATTTTCTATGTACTAACTAAACACATTAACCTTATACTCCAAAGAAAATCAAATATCCAACCAAATACAATAATTTTATATTCTTATAATTATTTATCTAAAAATTTCCTTTTTCAAAAGTGATTGTAAATAATAATGTTAAATTCTAGCAATCAAATGTCATTTATATAATATTAAGCAAAAATTAGTCATTTATATCTTTTTTTTTTTGTCATTCTATAATAGAGGTAAGAGTTAAATTAAAGACTTCGAAAAAGTCTTCAATTAAATACACAATCAACCAAACCAATCTTGGGTGCGCCCTTTGTATCTTTAAAACATCATTTAAAAATCTATAAGAAAATTTAGTTGTTACATATTGAAACAATTATGTCATTCTTAATATGAGCATGACAATTCAACAATTATCAACGACTACTTAACTTTGTCAACATTGTTTGCCACAATCTTGTTAAATACAGTCTTGTTGACTTTGAAAAACGTGAAAACACACACACACACACACACACACACACATATATATATATATATATATATATATATATATATATATATATATATATATATATATATATATATATATATATATATATATATATATATTATTTTTA
>CATIWR010283344.1:0-13300 GCA_949677035.1 Omphalea diandra
TTTATTTTATAAATATTAATAAAATATAGTTATTATTGAAACTATAAAAGTTGGTGATAATATTTAAATATTAATACTAAAATAATTATTGAAACTTAAAAAAATTTATTAAAGAGTATAATTTTTTCTTTGTATCAAAAATATAAATTCAAAGTAAAAAATATATGTAGTAATTTATTGATAGTGTAAAAATAGATGTCAATTAATAAGATGAGATATTAAACAATTGTTTGATTAACTATTAATTACAAAAGGAAATTGTCAATCATTTTGGGACGTGCAAAATAAAATGTGACATCCCATTTAATATTCATAAAAATTTTCTCTTAGTCGATCCGTTGTCATTTAAAGACCTGATTTAATATTTTTTAATATATGTCTATTGTTCACCACATAGTAACTATTTACAACAAAACATACATAGATAAACAAATTAAAATACTAATTGACTACATACTGACTCAACCTTTATTACACTGCTAAACAACAACTTCAAAATGTATACTAGATGCAATCTTTAGTCTACTCTTCCTGAATAAGATTTCATACAAAAGAGTGAGCTTGCATACTCAGTAAATAAATGTATAACGATACTTCAATCTCAAATAACATAACAATATTTAAACATAAATAACTTATCATCATATCCATGTACAAAATAAAGAGTTTTACCTCTTAAATGTCATATAGGCTATCAAAGGTTATTGTCACACATGCAGTCATAAATTGCTGCCACATAGGCTATCGATATCACTGTCACAAAGGTTTTCATTTTTAGTTGCCACATAGGCTATAAATATTGGTATTTTTATACAGACTATTATATTTTATTTCCACACAGACTATAGATATCATTGTCGCACAAGCTATCGAATGTTATTGTCACACAAGCTATTATATCATTGTCACACAGACTATTGAATGTTGTTGTCACACAGGCTATAGAACCCATTGCCACACAGGCTATCAAATGTTCTTGCCACACAAACTATTATGTCATTGCCACACAAGTTATTAAATGTTCTTGCCACACAAGTTATCAAATATTATCGCCACATAGACTATCAAATAGTATCGTCACATATGCCATCAAATATTATTATCACGTAGACTATCAAATATTATGGCCACATAGGCTATCAATTATTATCGCCACATATGCTATCAAATATTATCACCATGTAGACTATCAATTATTATCTCCACATATGCTATCAAATATTATCGCCACGTAGTCTATCAAATATTATCGCCACGTAGGTTATCAATTGTTATCGCCACATATGCTATCAAATATTATCGCGATGTAGACTATCAAATATTATCGTCACGCAGACTATCAAATGTTATCGTCACGTAGGCTATCAAATATTATTGCCACATAGGCTATCAAATATTATCACCACATAGGTTATCAATTATTATCGCCACATATGCTATCAAATATTATCACCACGTAGGCTATCAAATATTATCGCTACATAGGCTATCAATTATTATCAACATCTCATGAAAATAAATAAGTCAAGAATATAATAATCTTTCATCTATGTATTCCACAAGATCATCATATTAAATAACATTTCATTCCATTGAGTATAAGTTCCTGGTATTTGACCAATCATATATATAGTATCATTAGTTATTTACTTATCTCCTCATTCAAACTTATTTAGCCGTGGATGGTCCCAACTTATTCTCTCTATTATCCTCAATGGCTCGAGGACCTATTTCAATACACCAATTCAATTTATGATGATAAAGTAAGATTTTCATTTTGTTATGCAACTATGATATGATTTATAAAATGGACATAGCATTTATACATATTTTTCTTATATGGCAATGTGAGCTTGCTATACTCTCACAACAATAACTCCAGATATACTCATCCAAGTTACTTGATTCTTTTTTTTTCAAATAAACTGGACACATAATGATACAACTTATTTAAATTCAAGCCAATATTAGACACATAGAAAATGTGGTGAATTTTTTAATTTTGCCTTATTGCAATGTCATCACAGTCTGAGTAGGTCTTACCTTTTTGGGTGTATCTCAAATTGTACCAATCAAGTTGTAATAATAATCTACCACCAGTTACAAAACATATAGAGGAACATTTTCCATGTTTTACTCATTGTCTAATTCAGTCTATAAAGTCACCAAAACAAAGGACCAATCTCAGGGTAAACAGGTTTGTAACACGATGACAACCAGTCATGATGAAGGGACCATATCTCAACAACCATGTTGGATTTGGCAGCAACATTTCACAGGCATGTAGAGATTAGACATAGATATACAACTTTCAAGTTTGGACCATCATCAAATTATGAATCTATGACCATCAAATTCTGAATCTATGGCCATCAAATTCTCAGAAAACAGATTCAAAAGAAATATATGGTTTCATCCCGGTACAGAGTTAGTCCCAATCAATGAGTTATATCTCTTTTCACGCAGCAAATCAATCAAAATTGATTTACAGGTATTTAGAGAGGACATAACCCTACAAATTTCATGTTTTACACTTTGTCAAAATCAGAACATAAGACCATTAAAATATAAGAAAACAAAAGACTAAGATCATCTCGGTTCGGATTTGACACAGTCCTACTGAAAGAGTCATATCTCCTCACATAGACCAAATCAAGCAAAACCGTTTCATAGGCATTTATATGAGACATAAATCTATAACTTTCATATTTTGCACTTTCCCCGAATTCCTCTTCTAAGGTTATGAAATCATGGATGCAAAATTCTGTTCTGATAGCAAAATACAACACAAACAACTCTTGTTCTCTTGGATTCAACTTCCATCAAAGAGCTCTACCTCAATTACTCCATAATTTTCACTAACCATGCATGATTAACATGTCATGAGAGGTTAATTTCAGTTGAGATGAAGATAACTTAAATTACCTATTATCCCAAAATCAGCAAACCTTAGGCAACTCACTCTTCTTCCTCTCTTCTTCTTCTTCCTTTCTTTCTTTCTTCTTTAGCTCTCTCTTTGTTTATAGTATAACTCACAGTTTCCTCTTAATTCTGGCCCTAAATAACAGATGTAAACTTATTATAACAATATAAAATCATGGTGCTTCATTTCCATTGGTTGGAAGTTCACTTTTCCTCTTTTAGTCCCTCTTCTTCACTCGTTAAGCACCTTCATCCATCTCTCAATTCCTAAATGCTCCTTATGCTCTTAAATAAGCTCTACAACACCATTATTTATTATGCTATAACATGCGCACAACATAAGACAATTTGTCATGCAACTATACAAACACTACATATATGTTCAAGTGTCCCAACTGTAACGGTGCAAGTGTCATTGTCATGCTTCTACAAATCACATGACTAAATGATCATTTATCTAATGCACAAATTCATATGGGATTTCATATCATTTATGCAATGAATATGTTCATGTGATAATGCCAATGGATGTAGATAGAGATATTACATAAAATTTTTGCCAATTATTTTGGAATGGATGAAGTAATTATTTTGGATAATTTATATATTTTTAGATATTTTATAAATTAAAATTGTCTAAAGTAGTATATATATTATAAATTCAAATAAAAAAATTATTTTGATATTTAAAATTATAAAAAATTATAAATTATATATATAATTTATTAATTATCTTATAATAAAATTTACATAATTTTTTATAATTTTTTCAAAATAAAAAATATTTAAAATGATAAATAAAATTACAAATTCAAATAAAATTATCACTTAAATATCTTAAAGTTATACTAAATATTTAGCAACAATATCATTGCTATTCTTGTACAAATTTTAAATATAACACAACATTTTTCAAGTTAAAATTAGTTAGAGTGATTGATAAATTATATAGTATAGCATCTCTAATAGTATTTTTAAAATAAAAAGCATATTTCAGATAATAAAGAACATCTCAAAAAATTTTTAAATATAAAAAACAAATAAATTTATTTAAATCTAATAGATTCTTTATATTTTAACTTTTCATTTTATTTTATTCTATAAAAACATTTAACGTTAATTTATTTTATCTCATAAAAATATTTTTGAATATTATGAAAAAAGAGAAAAAAAAGTTTTTCAATAAAGAAAACTAATATAAAATAAAATAACAATTATTGATATGCATAGAAAACTGAATTATATTAATTACATTTTGTATAAAAATTAAATTTTGACTTTGTATATGTAAATAGTCAAACATAATCTCTAATCTATAATTTAGAGTTAAAGATTGAATTGAAGTTTTATTTTATTTCACCACTTTTTATAATAATGAGTTTCGATTGAATAAATAATGAGTTAGGAATACTTTAATAAAAGTATTACTTATTTTTTAAAATTACGTCAATATATTATTTTTAAAAGATTTTAAGTTATCTGCATAAATTTTCATTATTTTTTGTCAAATTTATAACTGTTTAAACAATTTTAAATATTATGATATTATAACACTTTGCCTCCTCACTTTGGTTGCTAAAACATTGCATTTTAGCTACTCTAATTGCCTAGTGATTAGGCACTTAAGTACTTAACTGTTAACAAATTAGGCACTCGACGACTTGCCAGTCCAATGAATTCAAGTTTTATTAACTTCCCAGTCTACATTAGATTAACGAAAGCCATGACAAGATTAATATTTTTTAAAAAAATTTAAAAATCCTTGCTAACGTACTAAATTACGTATATGCACGTCATAGGAATCATCTTAAGTTAATTCAGTTTAGCCATCGAACTAAACAGTGACGTAGTATTTGTTTGCACCAGATACAGCAACACCATATAAATATTATATTAAGAATGCATCCCCTAATTCCAAACAAAAAATCCAAACTAGTAATTAAAAAATATAGAAAGTTGATGCCTTAATTAATTAATTAATTGGTTCTACATCCAACTTTATTAGATCCGAATCTATTCCTTGTTTGAAAAGTCTGACAACTAAAATAATATGTCAGGAGACTATTTATAAATTATAAGTACATTGAATCAACGGCTACATGATTCTGTGAATGGGAACTACTATTTATACACTATAATAGAACTAGTTATTATCATAAATATTAAAGTCACCTTTAAATAAACACTTTTTAAATTCTTTCACGTGCAAGTCACATTTGAAAATATATACTGCCCAAGAAAAAGATGGTGGTTCACACTTGAACGCTAATTTCTTTCAAGATCAAATTTTTTAATAATGTGATTGGCATTCCACTAAAGCCATGAAGTTAAACTCCAAATCTCTCTCTCTATATTAATTAAGAAAAGAATCAATTATTGCTGCAGTCTTCCACTTTCAACTATAAAATTATATGACATGCCTTATAATACAAAATATGAACATTAGTATGAGGTAAAAAGAAGGAAATCTTCCTAAAAACTAATTTATATGTGATGAAAAATTCTATATATCTATTGTTGTGAGATAAAAGAAAAAATTTATGAATTAACTTACATGCAGATACATACTCTATGTTCAGCCTATGCCTTTAATTGGGAGAGAGTAAAAAAGGGAGAGAGGAAAATAGTTGAGAAAAGATAAAATACCTTGATTGGGAAGGGAAGGAAAATGGGAGGGGGAAGGAAAATAACACAAATTTTATATTCTATATTTTCTCTCCAAAATGGAGAAAAAATGTGGAAGAAAGAGGAGATTCTGCAGAAATGATCATCCTGCCTCTGAACAGTGTAAAAAATTACAAAATCTGAGCAAAACCGAACCAAACTGAAAAACCGACCGAACCAAGCTGATTCGGTTCGGTTTGATCCCTTAATAAAATTGGTTTATTCAGTTATACTTTTTAAAAAATTCGGTTTTAGGTTTTTGGTTAAGTTTTTTATATAGAAAACAAAAAAAAATTGAATTAACTGAAGTAATTAATAAATCAAACCCATTTGAATCGAATCAAATTTAAAATACATGAATTTAATTGAAACAACATGAACCTAACTGAACTTTTTATAAGATTGGTTCAATTCAATTTATAAACACATAAATTTCAGTTTAATTGGGTCGTTTAATATAGTTTTTTAAAAAATTTTGGTTTGGTTCGATTTTAAGAATAAAAATTTGGTTTATTAAAATTTGACAAAAAATCGAACCGAACCTACCCAACCAAAGTTGTTTAATTTGTTCTCATTTTCACTCGACAATTCCCGGGTAATATTTCAAAATTTAAAAAATATATTTAAAAATATTTTTGTTACATTTTAATATTTAAAAATTATAAATCAATCTATAAATATATTTTATTAACATTTCAAATATAAAAATAATTTTAGAATTTATTCGTATTAACATTATATTTATCATTATATAAATTGTAATTTCATATAAAATCAATTAAATAATAATAATTATTTTTTTATCATTATACAATATAATTATATATTCAAATATTTTATTTAATAAAGGGTAAAATTAGAAATATATTACATATTATTTTTCTTTCATTCCATAATTGGTTATCCAATCAAGGGAAAACAAAAATTATTTTCCTTTCCCTCCTTTTTATCCAAGCATGAGGGAGGGAAATAAGGAGGGAAAATACAATTTATTTTCCTTCCTTATTTTTTTTCCTCCCTATGGAAATTTGCTAATCACAAGCTTAGTTAAATAATACAACATAGAAATATTATTTCGCATGTAATCAAACATGATAAATAACAAATTTTATTCTGAATAATTTTTAAGATAAGAATAATTATTGAGCATAACATTTCAGAAGGCAGCAGATCAGCAACTCGGCAACTACAGATAGGCTAACCGTACGAACTGTAACATGCAAGGAGCTACACCAACATTCACTTTTAAACCAACCAAGCATTCATCCATCCATCCATCCATCCATCATTAGTCCACCAGAGGATCTTCCAAACTCATTGGAGAATAAAAATCACACTTTTTATATACACCAACAGAGAAGGAAACAGAGAGGACAAAGTGCACTTTCCATTTCTTTTAATAAAGAAATGAAATAAACCATTCGATCAATCAATCAATCAATCAAAAACTCTTATAAATTAAAGCTGCCAATAAATAATGTTGTCCCTTTCCTTTGAGTTAATTATGGGTTGCTTGTTTTCTTATGCTAGTGCAATTTATTTGCAGTGATGGGTCAGTCAGTCACCGCCAAACCTCACAGCAACTGTCAGTCTGGTCTGTTTCTTGGTCCCTTTTTTTTTTTTTCCTTGTTTTATCATGCCTTCTCTTATTAGGAGACATGGGAAATTTTATTTCTTCTTTCCCACTTTTTTTTTTAAAATTTTTTTAACTAATCTTGATAAAAAGGTTGATACTTTTTGTAATTGAAACTAAGGTTCTATCTGGGTTTTGATTATTTTGTTCTAATTTTCTCAGAGATGGGCAATGCTAGTGGCAAAAAGGAAGGAACAGGCACTTCAGGAGAAGGTTATGAGCAGGAGAGTATGGAGTTTGCCTCACATGGTAGGGATGCATATGCAGAGGCAGAGCCCATGGCTCACTCCCCTCCAAATAGTCCTAGGAGATACGTGCAGCCTCCTCCCACTTTCACTCCCCAGGTCTGGTTTTTCTACTATATTTTTATGTACATGTATATATGTATATGAATGTGCATCTGAATAGACTCAGACATGCTCTAATCAAGTGAATTTTCTTCCTCAACAGTTCAACATAATGCTTTTTTTTTTTTTTTTGTCTTTTCATTAATTTTTGTGGTTTCATGTTAAATCATTCCACCATCAAGTAGAGTAAATTGTTAATCTGTTGATAGTAAATATTGCCCCCATGTTTCAAATTTTTAGTTATGTGTCTTGGATATGTAGTTTTTCTGGTCTTAATTTCTGCGGTGTGCACATGTGAGGTTTTACTTCTTCTAGTGTGAATCTGATGCAAGGGTCGAACTAAATTTATTTTGGAGATAAAACACCTAAAAAGATCGTATACCGAAATGAGGTCTCAGAGGTATAATTGAAGTCAAAATGAAGGTGATGTGAAATAAATGAAATCCCACAGCTGAATGAGAAAGGGAATCACATTTGATTATGGATAAATGAAAGTTGAGAGTATCCTTTTGTTTGTCTGTTGAAAGTTTAGTCCTCAGTAGAGCTGAATAAAAGAAAATAGATCTTGCAAGGGACTCCATTAAAGAACTCATGAACTGACTCCAACTATTTTGAGACCAGGGCTTAAAAGAATCGAATTACGTGGTTACAGTTGAATGCATTTCTTAGTAGGGGTCTTTGGCACGTGTGATGACAGAATGTTATGCTCCGGCCTTTTCTTTTTCCTCCCTTTTGAAGATTTGAATTGGCCAAAATTTCTGCGTCCAGGTTCCCGTGGTTGCTTTACCGAGACCGGCTGAAATGATGCATGTCCAGAATTATGCATGGGAGCATAACTCAACAGATTCCAGGCATGCATTCACTGAGAGACTGAATGCTGTGATTATAACATGGAGTTATGATGGCAAGCAAGTAGCTGTCACTGGATCATGGGATAATTGGGACAGAAGGTATAAATCAATTGTGCTTTCATATAGGTTTAATCTTTAGGTTATATATATATTTTCACTCTAGTATGAACTAGAAATTTATGTTCTTTTTTTCTCAGAGAAACTTTGCATAGATCTGGTAAAGATTTTGTTATTATGAAGATGCTCCCCTCAGGCATTTTTCACTACCGCTTCATTGTTGATGAACAATTGAGATATGCTCCAGACTTGCCATGGGAATGTGATGATTCAGGGACTGCATTCAATATTTTGGATGTGCAGGTAATTGTTCATCTTCTTATTAATTTGTTAATCTTTTTTCCCTAAAATGACAGGCTGTTCCTTATGCTGAATGTTCTGCATATAAAGCAAGAACTGGAAATGGCTTAAAGGGTTTAGAAAAAGAAAAAAAAGATGAGCTAACATTCATTTGGCTCTATTTTGTCTGGCTTTTGCAGTTGTAGTGCACATTGGAAATGTGCTTTGGCCTTGAACTCTAACATAATAATGTGATTAATAACATGGCTTGTATAATTTCATCTCTGTTAATCCAGTTGATTTTTCTATGCATAGCCTTTTTGTGTCAAATAGAGAGAATTGCTAGCATGAGGGAAAATATGCAGACAGAGAGAATACAAAAGGAGTACCCAAAATGCAATAAATATTTTAAAGTCACTACTTGATTGACTTCCTTAAGAAGGTAAAGATGCATAGACTATAGACAGAAGGAATTTAATGCCAAAGACTATAGCCTTTGATTTTTCAAATAAAAAGCCTCTATGTACTTCACTTGTAATCATAAGTCATGTCATGAGATGGCAACTTTAGGGACTAGTATTCATAGCATTCACACCTATCTCAAAATGTGAAGAATTTTGAAATTTCCAAAATTTAGAGCATGTTGAATAAAGAAAACCCAAAATTGTATCATCAGTTCGAACAATGACCAACATGAACTTTCCTCTTATTACCAATCTCTTGATTTTCAATATATCTAGAATGCAACATGTTATGGATATCTTCATATCTACGGCATTGCTAAGTTGGAAGTTAGGTTGGGCTTGATGCCAAGCTAAAGTCTTATGAAGAAAAATAAAAAGTTTTAAATAAATGAAGTACTTGTCTGTTATTACAAATTTCTCGTTTTTCAAAATATCTGGAATGCAAAAGGGTGTTAAGGTGAATTTCTACATTTTTATGGCATTGCTTGGAACTTTAAAGTTAGATTGCGATGGGTTTGGGCTACAGAATCAACTGCAAATCTTGTGAACATAATTTTAGACTTCCACATGAGCTGTATCTACACATAGCATTCTGCTTCTCATATCCCCATATCAATTATGCTGTTGGAAAAAGGCCTGGATTTTGCTATTCAGTTCCTCCTTCTCCTTGCTAATTGGATAAACAAATTAAATTCTATTGCATCTTCTGCCTGCTCTTACTGGACTTGTAAACAACTCAGTTATGTCAGACAAGATAGTTACTGCAGGTATATTGACTTATATTAAGAAGGGGAATATTCAAGAGCTGCCGTCTTTTTTCCATTTTAGTTGCATCATCAGCTAGAATTTTTCAAACTGCCTAATTCTTGTAGTGGAAGTAAATCTACAATCAGTCGTTCATCATGTCATCGTGCGTGGTGCATGCTGATACAGTTATTCTGGCTACAATGTTTGCCTGTGTTATTAATGTTAACGGACATTAGCTTATGGTTTTAACATTGCTGAATATAAGGACTTGAAATTTGCCTTTATCTTATCAGACTTGATGTGTTTCAAAAAGTTTTACTCATGAATAGATTTTTATCTTGGCCATGGTCATGGTATACAAATTACTCTGGATGAAAAGGAATTATGTGCGCAATACATGAGGAATTGCTGATGTCTTTTAATTTATCTCTACTACCTTTTGAAGCTCCATTGGTGTTGAAGGAGAAGAGAGGGAGAGTTACCGAAGCTATATTGCTTCTTCCTCTTAAAAGTTATGTTAATACTTGGCATGTTTCCAGGATTATTAACGTGAAATCAAGCATATGCATCCTGACTATTATATTTGTTTTGAAGCTACGATAGCAGGAATATCTCAGATTCAACTTTGATTCCGGGTTGTGCATGTACTCCAGAACTCTTGCCTCCTTTCTTCTAGTTATGGCTATCCATCGCAAATTTAGATGGCTCTCCTTCAAATCATTCTGAATACTTTTAATTTGTCATTATAACTATCTGCTATACAGGAGGATGTTCCTGAAGCTCCAGAGTGCCTATCTGAGTTTGCAACTCCTACATCCCCAATAACAAGCTATAATAATGAGTCCTTAGATGACAATGATTTCAGTAAGCATCCTCCTGAAATACCTCCACAACTTCAACAAACATTGCTGAATGACCGATCTTCAGCAGTAGAAAGTCATCACTCACTGCCAAGACCTCGGAATGCAGTTTTAAACCATCTTTTTATACAGAACAATCGAGGTCAACCTGTTGCACTCGGCTCAACCCATCGATTTCTTCAGAAGTATGTGACAGTAATACTATACAAGCCCTCACGGCGATGAAAAGCAATGCTATATTCTTTATCTTAGATTTTAGAGATGGATTTCTTTGACAGAATGGAAATTGTTGAGATTTAAGTCCATACAAATAGTACATTAAGCAATAGAGTGCATGTAGGAAAAGGTTGAAGTATTTGCTGTGTGCTCTCTTATTCAGTTGCTATCCATTTTGACCATGATACGCTTCTGCTCTTTCTTCCATTTGTAATCTCCTGTTCCCTTTAAAGGCTTTAAACATATAGAAAAAATACTAAATTCACAGAGAGAATAATTAACATATGGTACATGAAGTAGTCTGATAGATGTCTTCTGTGTCTTCCATATAAGTGGTATTAGATGTGATATGGTCTATAAGACTGATTGTTCTTTATACTACATCTACTCCAAGTTGGTAAAAATTAGTCCCAAAATAATGAAGAAGAAGAAGAGTGATCTTTTTTACCCCAATTTTATACACTGAGAAAGGTTCCTTAGTCTGTGATTTTTGATGTTTTTCCATCTATCCCAGAAAGTAAGATCAGTATGTGAGTTGCAAAATAATTCTGGGATTTCTTCCTTCATTATTACCGTTCAGATTCTTCTACATTCATTCAATTTCATTGGGAAACTTCAACTGGAAGCAAAAACAAAATGCACATATGATCTGCTCAGATTTCGGAGAGTCAGTTACCCATTAAAGAGAGAGATCACGATAATGTAGTTTGCTTAGTAAGATCAGTATGTGAGTTGCAAAATAATTCTGGGATTTCTTACTTCATTATTACCGTTCAGATTCTTCTATATTCATTCAATTTCATTGGGAAACTTCAACTGGAAGCAAAAACAAAATGCACATATGATCTGCTCAGATTTCGGAGAGTCAGTTACCCATTAAAGAGAGAGATCACGATAATGTAGTTTGCTTGGGGAATGTACAGGATGAACATTCATAATCAGTGTACAAATACATGCTTATCTTAGAACTGAAATGACTGGACAAAATGGAATGAATTCAACACGGTAATTGAGTTGCTCCATCTCTAAACAAAATCATCGGACTGGTACCTTAATCCAACCATTAGCAAACGCTATGGCTAAGATCACAAATGGAGTTGACATACCAAATATGATAATGTAAGGAAGAGGTGTCTTCATGGGATTCTCTCCTTCCCTTTCTCCTGCTGTTTGCCAATACCTGCATTTAGCGTCACCACCATTAATGAAAAAACTTATATAGACCAAGCAAATGCTAACACATGTTTTGACATTTTCCAAGAAAATTAGACATGATTCAAATAGAACAACACTTAACTGTTCTGGTTCTTCTTCTCTGGTTATAAATTTTTTCTTCCCTTTTGGTTTTAGTTCTCCATCTCCTCCACCTATAAGAGCACCAAAACATCAAACCCAAATAACCCAGAAAAAAAAAGTGGGAATAGGATATTGAAAAAAAAAAAAAAAAATACTCACCAATTGCATGGATTTTGAAACTATGAACCCTTTTCTTTGCTGAACCAAGAGTGTGAGTTAGAGGAGATAATGGTGATAAATTGGGTAGGAAATGTACTTCGGTGCTGATATAAGAAGAGAGAGCCAGTTTGGCTGCCATTTTTTTTTTTAAGCTTATAAGTTATGTTTGCCCAATCCTTTTAGTTCCCATGTGTCATCTGATTTGGGGAAGGAATAGAAAGCCAATGGTATCTGCAGTTCAGGACAATAACCTTATCCAAAACCAACAAATGAGAACATCCCAAGTGTCTCATTTCCCTTCCGTTCGGGAGTAAAAAAATTATCTATCCGTACATGTGGTTGGTACCCAATCAACACTATCTTGGGAAAAATTTAGCTTGTGATTGGGAAAGGGTAAAATAAAACGGGGAGGAAAATAAGAGGGGAATGCTATTTTTCCTTGATTGAAAAGGGGAGAAAAATGGAGGGGGGAGGGAAAATCACTCATATTTTTCCCCTTCCCTTTTCTCTCCAAAATGGAGAGAAAATATTGAAGGGAGAAGGGATTTTGCAAAAATTACCGTCCTATCCCTGGACATTATATAAAATTATAGAATCTGAGTAAAAACCGAACCAAACTGAAAAACTGACCTAACCAATCTGGTTCTGCTCGGTTTGATCTCTGAATAAAATTGGTTTATTCAATTATACTATTTAAAAAATTCAGTTTTAGGTTTTTGGTTCGGTTTTTTATATAGAAAACAAAAAAATTTGAATTAACTAAAGTAATTAATAAATCAAACCCATTTGAATCTAACCAAATTTA
>CATIWR010283359.1:0-20235 GCA_949677035.1 Omphalea diandra
TATATATATATAATTGAAGTTAAACACAAAGAAAACAACCTAGTTGAAATTGAATTGACAAAAACAAAGTATAACTCATAAACTCTTTTTTCTTTTTTTTTTTAAAGAAACGAATAATTAGAAATGAAAGAAACAAATTTGAGAAGAAGAAACACAAAGCAAATCAAATTTAATGAATAGGAGAAGAAAAAACTGAATGGAGAAGAACAGACACAAAGAAACAATTAAAACAAGAAGAACAAGAATTAAAGACAAAGAATAAGAAAGATAAAGAATGTGTACTTGATTTTAAAGCCTAAGCTCTGTTACAAAATGATATGAACGTGAGTAACTTGTCACAAACCCATATGCAATATTTTTACATTTGCCCAAGAAATGCTCAAGAATCAAGCAAAGACTTTAATTCTAAACTAGACCATTAGATAATTTGCATCCAACAATGTAAGTTACAAAAAATTAAAGAGTATCTAATATCCTAACCTAAGAAGAACTAAGTCAATTTTAAGTTTAGAATTAAACAAGTTTGCAAATCTACTTAAGCCTTTACTCAAGCAACCTTACCAAGTTCTTTCAAGAACCAAAGAGAAGAATAATTTCTCATAAGAAATCAGAATTATATTGATCAAAATTCAATTACAAATACATGGTTACACATTACAATGTTCATCTATTTAGGATAAAAGACTAGTTCCTAAACTAGAAATTAAGAAGAAACAAAATAGGAAAAGTTTCATGCATATTTGGTCAAGAAAAACATCCAAACTTCCTAATTATTAACTAAGAATTCAATTCAAGAAATAAAAGAAATTATATTCTAAAGAGGAAGTAGAATTCGACCAAGTATGGAAGGGAAAGAATATTATTTGGATCTTAAATATCTTGAAAGATATTTGACTTGACTTTTTTTTTTTTACCTCTTTTACCATATGTGTCTCCCCCTTAAGTCCTTTTGAGGAATATTGTTCTTTGACCCAAACATGCTAGCAATATTCTTGGAAGCTTTGGAATATTCTAGAACCTTTTAGAATCTTTTAGAACATTCTTGGTGCAATTTTCTCTATCTGTAAAGTTGGACTTATAGATTTTATTAGAGAATCCACACATGAAATTGAAGTATTAAAATGACCATTTTACCCTTGTAAATAAAGTCTACTAAATGCTCTAATGTTTGTTTCCACGATTACTTATTGAAGGAAAATTCTCAAAGCTTCCTTAAACTTCTCGATGAGTTATTCATCATGCTTAGTGCTTGCTTGTCTTGCATTAAAGGAAACTGACCAAATATAACAGCTCTAAATGAGGCAAATTCAAATAAGGCATATACAAATATGGTAGGATTTGAAGTTTTTATGATTTGTTTCTCCTTTCGAATGAAATCTCCTTGACAACTCCCTTTACTCTTTATCACTTTAAGTTTGCCTTATTGGGAGCTGCATTAAATACCCTTTAATTCTTTGTAACTTAGATTATCCGATACAAGTTATCTAGAGGTCTATTTAGGAATTAAAGTCTTTGCTTCATTCTTGAATGTTCCTTAATAACATTGCATACGGGTTTGAGATAAGTTACCCATGTTTTGTATCAATTTGCAATGAAATATATTTATTTGTAAACTATTTTTTATATTTTCATTGTTTATATATATATATATTGTATCCTACTAAAAAGCTAAAACAAGAAGCCTTTATTGATTGATTTAAGGAAACCTTAATAAGTAATGCAGGAAACATTGCCATTATAGGGTTTATCACCTTAATTGCTAAGCATTTTAGGATGTTAGAGCCAGAGGACCTAGAATTTAAGGTTGTAATAAAGGATACATATCATTTTGGTCGATAATTTCTCATAAAACATATTCAATGTATGAATGAGCATTATTGAGTTTATATCTCTTGTGAACAAGAACAACAATGTGAAGAACAATGTGTACGAAAAAGAACATAGTTTAAAGTTGGAACATCTTCATCAATACAAATCGAACCTATACTTATCGTAATACTTTCAAAATTGGAAAGCATGGACATGAAAATGGACCCCATGCACATGCAACTACATAATGTATAGGTAAGGCTAGAAGTCATGTAAGAAGACATCAATTACCTTTGGACTAAGCCTTTTAAATGTTTGCAATTTAGGGCTTTAGAGAGTTAAGCTATGTTCCTATTATTTGATATTATTATGGTTTTCCATTATGTTTACATAAACTAGTGGCTGAGATTGTACGATGGTTAGTCAAATAGGTTCTATTTAGTAGGTTATTTTACAAATTGAATAAAATATTGCCTTTATTATTGTGATATTATTATGCCTTTAGGTTAATGAATTACACACCATATATTACCTAAACATAAAAACCCATTCATGCTAATTGTGCACAATGTTAATTAGTTAAGTATGCACATATTGTCTAAACATAGAAACCCATTCATGCTAATTGTTTCGCTTATTTTCCTTCTAATGCTAGAGCTACTTTTACCTCTACGGTGCACCATTTTGATACCTCTCTAAATAAGTATGCAATCAACTACTTATGGCATATGTTTTAAATGCATCTATATTGATAATTAGTCATAAATTATCGTATTTATTACACCTTTCCATAATGCCTTTGGTGTAGAACTATCTCTCCATTTGCAACCATGACATTTTGATGCTCATCCATTCTCAATTGAAGGTCTAACTATATGAACTTTAACATTATATTGCATAAAAATAGGTAAAATTTCATTTTTCATTACCTTTTATATTGTAATTATCCTTTTTTAATTCACTTTCATATATAATTGGTAATAACTTTAATCCCTATACACACACACACACATAAATCAAATACTATAAAATATACACTTTTGAAAAGTAATAATAGAGAGCTTTAATGGTTACCTTCATAATAAAATCATTATATCTGGTATATTAAACGGATTCATGATCTTAGTTTACTACAACGATTCTTTATAAAAATAAATAGATTCATAACCATAATAAGTTGATTAAAATTTATAATTATTTATTGAATAAATAATATACTTTCAATTTAATGTTATATAATCATAATCTATAATTTTAAATTAAATATTATTAAATTGATATATGGTAAATTTTTAATTAAAGGTATTTATAGTGCGTAATATCCTTTTTTAGAAAAATTACAGCTTTTTGCATTATTTCAGAATTTGTTAGATTATTAATGAGAAAAAAAATAAGAAAATAGAAGTGGGGATTTATTTCATGAGAATTTTATCATTTACATTGCTAATTAGTTGTTATGTGATGTGCCGCTATGTAAACAACTCCTAAACAACATTAATAAGTGAAAAGTTACAAATTTTATATGGATAATATTATATATAGTTTTATAAATTATAATTTTTAAATATAATTAAATTTTATATTACTATTAAACAGTCCCTTAAAATTCAATTAGTCAATTGACAATAACATTCAATATATATTTAACAAAAATAAATAATCTTAATTATAAATGTAATAAGAAAAGGAACACCAAAGCAACAACATAACATATAATTATTTCTATGGTAAAGTACTATCTCATCTTAAAAACAACTATAGTTTTGAATTACAAAATAATAAATCACATAAAATAAATAAGTCATGTAAGTTTAGTGCAAATTAGTCTTTACAGACAATTACTTAATTGTACAGTCAATAAGGCTTTCTTAATCATTGTTTTATAAACTTCTTGTTGTTTGAATTTTTATGGATTGTTTGTAGAGACTATATATTGTCCATATAGACATTTTATATTGGTATTACAACCAACTAAGTTAACTGTACAAATCACTCTTTGAAATTTTAGGATTGGGCTTTTATGTTTAGTATTTAAGGGATAGGTTTGATTTAAAGTTTGTCTAAGTTTTTACCCCTTCTTATACATTGTTTTCTTTACCTTTTTAGGGATAAATTTGATAGGGTTCTCATCATTAAGCTTATATACTAGCAATCCAAAATTCAATACTCATAATAATGCTATAAAATAGACTTTTAAAATAAACTTTTATTGTGTTGAAATTTATTCAATACAAATTGAATGAAAACCTTTGTGACAAAGAAGTTTAGGTAAATATATAGTGAATTTTAACTATGATACATTTATAGAGCTTTGAGCAAAAAGTGTGTTTCTCTTAGACGAGAATTCCCAATAGATATCAAAAATAGAAGCTGATCTTTAACTCTTAAAATAGCTAAACTACCATATAAAGATCTATCTAAAGATAGCCCACAGGTAGTATATCCTAATTAAGAAAAGAATAAAAGATTTACAATCATAAAATATATTTGTTAAAGTTGTACAAGACAGAAATTGTTAACTTTAATGGCTAGCCAATTCCTTTGATACACCTCCCTTCAAATTAATGTTGACAAATTTATAAGAACTAATTTACAAATAAGGAAATTATAGCACTGACGTATCATAGATTTGGTACACATATATGTGATCTATAGAATGGTGGAGATATGTGGAAAGGTGATAAAATGGTAGTCAAAAGTCTCCCAAATAGTCAACCTCTATGTGTTTCAAGCATTCATGATAGATAGGGTTGGTAGCAATTTGGATGATACTAGTGTTGCTAACATGTAATGTAATAGGTTGAACTTATAATGAACTCAGTTTTTTAAAGAGACTATGAAGCCATATGATCTCAAAGCATGTACTAAATATGGCATGGTACTTTACATGTAACAACTATTTTCATTTAGTAATCATGGCATTCATGTCCAAATATATATATATATATATATATAAAGGTTGATTCATCATACATACACAATCCAACATATATTTAATGTACATATATGTTAACTAATGTTCCATGCTAGTGACCACAAACTGATTCTTATTTAGGTATATGTACATGACACAAGGAGAGAGAGAGACAGTTGAAATTCACCTGATGACCTGAGCTTCATGTGTCTCTATGCAAAACTTTATGCTCCAAAATATCTAAAACCTATGCTTCAGTATCTAAAAAACATAATTGTGATTTGGTAAGTCGCGACTCAATGAATAAAAATAATAATCAAATGTTTATGACACACCTAACAATCAAATATCATCAGGATACATTACAAGCATAAGAATTGACTATGTAAGTGCAAATGTAATAGATTGATTTTGTCGTGACCTTGCGAGGCAAACACTACTCTTGGGAATTCTTGTGATTCAAGTGACATTTGATTTTATTGGCCAGCATATAACAAGTGAATCATTTGGTCAATAACATATGATAATAGGACATATTGATCCTTTTTTCAAGTGATTTGCAAGTGTTTGATAAGCCGAGTATAACATCCTTTTAGTTCCATATGCAAGTGTTCATTCACAATGATATACCAAGTAATCATTAAGATCATATACTTCTCACTTGACTTGCATTCACATGTAAAATGTCATAATTCAATCACATATACATGTAATAGCATATAACCATATCATAAAATCATCACACATACACATTAGAATTCAATTATGACTTTTACTCACCTTTTGGTGTGACTAACATTTATGGTAGGTTTAGACCTCTTCCTTGGGCTTCCTTAAAGTGTTGGAATCCTAACTTTTGATACACATATCATTATAAAATGTCAGAATAAGTTTACATGCATGATATGCAACTATGGTCATGTTCAATGTAAATGGACCTAGTATTTAAGCATATTATTTTCGTGTGGCAACTTGACCTTGCTGCATTATCACAATAATAACTCTAAATATACTTATCCAAATGATTTGATTCTTTTTTTTCAAATAAACTAGAAATATAATGCAAATTTCATATCAATATAAGACATATAGAAAATGTGATGAATATTTGAATTATGCCTATTTCAATGTCATCTCAGTCTGAGTAGGTCTTATAATCATGAGTATACCTAAAATTGTACGGATCTAATTACAAAAATGATTTACCAAAAGATACATATCACATATAGGAACATTTCCCATGTTTCACACATTGTCAAATTTAGTCTATAAGGTCACCAAAATAAATGGTCAGTCTCAGGATGAGCTAGTTTTCAACACATTGGGAATCGGTCACAATAAAAAAGCAATATCTCATCAACCATGACATATTTGGCAAACTATTTTATAAGCATGTAGAGTAAACATAAATATACAACTTTCAAGTTTGGCACATCACCAAATTCCTATTATATGGCCATCAAATTCTTGAAAATTGAAACTAAGAGATGAAATATGTTTCATTAGATTTAGGATCAGTCACAATAAAAAAGGTATATCTCTTTCCACATAATAAAGTAAACAAAATTGCTTTACAAAAATTTATAGGGGATATAATGTCATAAATTTCATATTTGCACTTTATCTAATCAACACATAAGGTCATCAAAATATATGACAATAGAAAAATTGAGGTGATTTTGGTTGGTTGTGAACCAACCCTAATGAAGGAGCCATAGCTCTTCACAAACACCAAATTAAGCAAAAATGTTTTACAAATTTTAGATGGGGTATAAAGCTACAACTTTCATGGTTTACACTTTTCCTAATTCCTCTTTTAGAGTTATGAAATTGTGAGTGCAACAAGCTGTTCTAACAATAAAACCAATACAATCAGCTATGTTTTTCTTATTCTACAACCTCCATACATGAGCTTCACCTCAAATACTCTATAATTCTTACTAATCATGCATGATTAACATATTATGAGGGAGAAATTTCATATTGGAGGAAGACAAATTAACTTACCTCTTTTCCCAAAATCAAAAAAGCTTAGGGTTCCTTCCTAGGCAGCTCATTCATCTTCCTCTCTTTCTTCTTCTTCTTTATCATCTTTTTCTTCTTCCTTAGCTCTTTCTTTCTTCTGTTGCTCCTCACATTTATCCTTTCTCATATGTTCTTAAAGGATGAAGAATTCAATTTGTAAACTTATTTTAAAATTATGGTGTCTCATTTTCATTGGTTGAAAGTTCATTTTCCCTCTTTTAGTCCCTCTTCTTCACTCCTTCATCACCTCTATCCATCTTCTAATCCCTATATGCTCTTTATACTTTTAAATAAACCTTAAAACACCATTATTTATGATGTTATAACATGCATATAATATAAGATAATTTGTCATGCAACTATACAAATATTACATATATGTTTAAGTGCCTCAAATGCAATGGTGCAAGTGTCATCATCGTGTTTATCTAATTTACATATCTAAATAAACATTTATCTAATGCATATGTTCATGTGGGATTGCAAATCATTTATGCAATGAATATGTTCATGCGAGAATACCAATGAATGAGGATAAGGATGTTACATTACATCATTGAATGATTTAGAGATAAAGTTTTACTTTTTACATTTCTAAGAGAAAAGAGCATCACCAAGAAATATACAACATCTTATAGTAGATATATTAATGTCTAGGCAATCAACCTAATCAGCATGACTGTAGGCTTATAGTTGGACCAAACTAGTAAGGAAACATAGGCCATGCTATGCATGCCAAGGATATATTTAATGATGCATTAAACTATAAATAGGTGGATATTCTGAAAGGCTTTCATGAACTTATTAATAGTGTGGATAAAATAAAAGAAGTCTAGTAGGGTGATGGTTATATAGAAAAGACTACCGACCAACTTTCAATATAAAGTAGAATCCTTAAAAAGTTCCCTTCATCACTTTGATATTTCACATTATTTTCTATAGGGTGTCAACGAAAGTAGTGTCTATAAGTTTGACTAATTGAACCAAATCCAGAATATACTTATGTTTATTCAAGAATATACCTTAAGGTCGATGATATATCTCTAATCTTAAGAAGTAGTTAAGCTA
Source organism: Omphalea diandra (assembly GCA_949677035.1). Lineage (NCBI taxonomy): Eukaryota > Viridiplantae > Streptophyta > Magnoliopsida > Malpighiales > Euphorbiaceae > Omphalea > Omphalea diandra. The sequence continues at coordinate 7,817 of CATIWR010283359.1, forward strand.
ACTAAGGTCTTTTATGTGAAAAGTAGAATGCAACAATTTTGAATTACGAAGATGGCCTCTAAATTGAAAATGGTGATAATGATGTCATCCACCATATTAAAAATAGTAATAATCATGTCATCCACGTAAACAAAGAGAACAACTATGCTTTTAGATGTCTTTATAGAAAAAATAAGAAGCCATACTAACTCTGAGTGAATGAGAAGCCAAAGAGAATTGATTAAAACTTTTCAAACCATGCTTGTGGTTCCTACCTTAAGACATACAAAAAGCATTTTAGTTTATAAACATCAGGTGAGGAAATAAGTTTACCATAGGGAAGTTTCATATAAACTTCCTTTTTGAGATAGCCATGTATGAATGGATTATTGACATTCATTTGATGTAAAGATTATGATTGAGATGCAGTAAAAGTTAATACTATTTGTATAGTGGCTATCTTGGATATCAATGCAAAGGTTTCATCATAGTATAGGCCATAGTTTTGCTTATTACCAAGAACCACCAATTGAACCTTGTAATAGTTTATGGATCCACTAAAATGAAGCTTGATAGAAAACACCAACTTACTTTTAAGGGGTTATATAGATGGAGGATATGGAATAACATGTCAAAAGTTATATTTCAATAACTTATCACTAATACTCATATTTCATTGTTTTATAAGATAAGGGAAGGAAATAAGAATAAAAGACAAGATGGCTATCCAAGACAAAAAAAGAGATGGAACCATACCTATCTAATGGTGTATAAACCTAAGTCTTGTGTCAGAGAGGAGCAAGTGCAGTTACTGAAATAGGATTAACATTAAGGGAATAAGCTTAAAAGGGCCTAAAAGGCATAAAAGTCAAATTTAATGCATTAGATGTGCATCAAAAATACATTATAAAAGGCTTAAAATGTATGGGATCCATAAAAGATTTAGTAAACAATGGAAAAATATAAAATGAAGAAAGATGATCATGATAAGTGAAAAATAAATACAAATTTATAAAAAAAATCATATTTGAAGAAATTCAAATACCATGCATATTGGGATCATAACAAAGAAAACCTTTATAGTGTACAAAATAGGATAAATCGCCTAATTGGTACTATAACTTTATGCATTATATCCACTTAGTACCATTAGTCCTAAGTGTATTAAAGTAATACTAGAATTGTATATTAGCACTTCAAGCAATAGTTTTTAACCCATTTTCTAGCCTAATTATGACATGTTAGATTACAACACACCATCCAAATTCCATCTCACTCAAAATTGTCCAAGTCAGCAACCTAGTCATCAATGCCCAAAACCAAATGTGTCCTAACTCCCCTAAATTTTATACCTTAATTCAAAAATGTTGTCCCAAACCTCAACATTGCATCTCAGTTGCTACTGTGATTACTCTGAAGAAATGTACATTATCTTATTGTTCTCATAGCTCTAAAGGAATTCACTATTGTTACTACTTTTGAGTTGACAGCTTTCTCTTAATGCTAAAGTTACTCTTTGTTTTCTTATTACCTCTTGCTTGATCTGCATTCTCATTTGTTGTTGTAACTTACTACTCGATCTAGTGTCTCAGTTGCTTCTCTCTCTTATTGATCATGTGATGAAAGATGAAGTCATTAAAGAAAGAAGTGCCATTATGAATGCAGATGAATATAACCTTAATAAGGAGCTTTTGGATTATCACTAGAAGACCTTCAAAATTATATGTTTCATGAACTGCTAAAAATCTTGGGCAAAAAATTTTAGAGATGCTCATATAAGGTAAGTAGATTGTTTAATGTTTTATTTCTTTGGGATTTGAGCATGGCTTTTAGTTTGAAAATAGAACATGATTGTTTTCTTTATTAGTTTCTTTTGTTTATATATATATAAGTAGGTATACATGAATAGATGGTATGCATATGAGTTGTATTCTAAATTAATTATTTATTTGAAAATTTTGCTTTGCATGTGCAATTTGCAGAATGTGGACCATTGAAATTAATACCCAACATTAAAAAAAGTTGGCACTGCTTTATTTCTATTTCCGTATGTTCACATTATGTTGACATTACGATAAATGTTGTGTTAGTGTAATGAAAATATTTCCATTGCGTGAATAAGGGGTTTTATTAGGTTCTTTATGAATGTAGAGAATCGTGCATTGTGACTTATTCAAATGGCATGAAAAATGGGTCAATGAGAGAACTATTATGTTGCTGCAAGAGATAAGGCACTTCAATTCCAATTTGGAGAGATTTGAGAGTTAGAATGCTAAAAGTGAAGAGCATAGAGAGTTAAAGAGGCAAATGACCATGGTGGAATCTAAGGTGAAGAAAATAAGATAGCAAATAGCATCCATGAAGGGCATCATGTCTTTCTACAATTTTAGATTTTTTTTTATAGCAACTCACTTATTACTCTAGAAATTATATCATGGTTAGGTTATGTATTTTAGGATAATATATATTATAGAAATACTTTTAGATGTAATGTGACATTAAGATTTCAAACTATATGATCGTTAGGTTATAATGTGACTCCTTTTGGAATGTAATGGAAATTAAGTTTTCTAACTATACCTTTGGATGTTAGGTGAGTTTTATTTATAATGAAGTTACTAACTATTAATTATAAGTACACGATTATGGATGTTTAATGTGTTGATGGATTTTTTTTATTAAGATTAATAGTATATTAAGCTAAGCAAATCCTCTATAGCTATTGGATTTTTTTATTAAGTAATGATAGATTAAATTTGAGATATTTGTTTTATGTTTGAAATTTATGATATTTGTTTCATGTTTGAAAGCCAATTTTGTCTCTAATAACATATTAAATTTGCTAAAAGTAGTAGGATATAGTGAAAATAAAAGGTTCATATTTCTTTTATGTTTGAAAGTTAATTTTCGATAGCTTTGATAGTATACGAGTTGCAACAACTAACTATAGAAGAAGCTAAAAAATTAGAAGTTACAACAACTACAGAAGAAGCTGAAAAAATATAAATGTCTATTGCAACACTAAAATATGAACAATTAATATTAAAAAGTATGCTTCATTCAAAATATTTTAGCCTTTGATAATAAAAAAAGGTTGAGTGTTAGATTCCTTTATAGCAAAATAACCAAAAAATTACAACAGGATCATGCACTCAACATATAAAGCCAAGTGCCAACTATAATATGATCCCCCATTACAAAGCATTTAATAATAAATAAAGACATCAACAATCATATGATGAATGTATAACCTATTAGGTTTTAAACCTAATAGCAATGCTTCCTTTTTGCCCTACAGGTAGCCAAGGTTTTTTCTTTAAAATTGGTTCCTTTATCATTTTTTTCCTTCATCTATATTAGACTTGTTTGGTGCTTGTTTCACAATTGAAATGGCAGTCTTTTTCTTATGGTGTGTAATAACTCCATGAACTTTATTAGGCTACTATGTCTTCTTTTATTGTTGATTGATAGATCCAACAATTACAAAGGATTTTCTTGGCTTTTATACTGCTTCATTCTTAAATACAAAAATATCATATGGCTTTTAAGTCTTCTACTAGGAATATTTATTCATTTGACTCAATTCTGGAAGCTTATCAAGTAACTCATATACACTTCTAGTATTTCTATTTTGACTAGATATTGGATGCGCAATAGAAGGTCCATCTTTAGATTTTCAATTCATGATAAGTTCATCCATGTCAATCATATTGGGTGGATCATCATTTGTACTTTGTATCATTGCCTTTAGGGTTAGATTATTTAGCTTTCATTCCATTTTAGCAGTTGGTAAGTAAATTATAAAACCTACATAATATATAAAAATATTTTAAAGAAAGGAAAATGACCTGTGAATAAGGTATAATTAGGGAGAGTCTTTTAAATGTTACAATAGTCCATATTACTTCATCCCTTATAATTATGTCAACTTCAAAAGATCTCTCATCGACTTCATTATTCCACATAACAACATCAGCTTCAACATCCTTAGTTCTTTCAATAGGTGTTTTAGGTTAAGTGAGCTTCTTTTTCACCTATAGATAAAGTAGTATATAGTGTAGTTTATTTCAATACTAAAAATTAGTATATAAAGCATATATACAATGAAATTAACTAAAATATGAAGAAAAAAAATGAATTAACTTACAGGTAACTTCTTTTTTTTTTTTACACATGTTGGTTATTATGGAATCTCTTATTGTGCTCGTGGTTGCCATATATTAAGCATGACATGACAACCCTTTTCTTGCTCATCTTACCCTTTTTCAATAGAGCTTTTATCTTCTCTTCTTCTAATCTTCTCTTAGTTGGTTTTCTCTTTTTTTTTTTTTTTTTCCCTTAATAGGTAATAGTGGCATAACAGGTAGGGTTGTTGCTTCAAGACAATTCATTTGATGTTGTGGGTTAATCAAATGACTATAACATTCTAAGAAGGTTGACACTTTATAATAATCATGTAAATAGTTCTTAGGATTATCATTATTATACCAAATATCACTCATAGCATGCACACATAGAATGCCAGTCAAGTCCTACCTCCTACATGTACATGTCCTTTATTTAGTGTAAACCACAAACTGCCCTTTATGCTCCAACAACTTGGTATCTATCACCCCTATAACATACAGTAGTGTACCTCCAACTACATTCTTTTGACTTATCAAGTTTTTAGTATATCTTTAGATAATAAACACTCCCAACTCTTCTCATGGCATCCCTTTTTTGTTGAATTATCTTCATTAGCTTAGTCCTTATAATCTCATTCATGGTAATTATCCTTTTAGTTCTAGCATCTAGAATGAAGTTATTAAAACGCTCACAAAGATTATTCAACAACATATCACGCTTAGGACTAGTTTTGAAATTTGATATAGATTAATGGTAAGGAGATATAATGGTAAGGAGATATATTATTCATGTGCAACTTTTGACTTTACTTATTGCTTATATAACCTTTTCAAAATTTTTCATTATAGCTTTGAATAGCTCCCCAAACTAGTGATTTTAGCCCTTAATTATGAAACCTTTTCCTTAAATTAGTTTAAATGTCTTACACAAAACTTATGTTCAACATGTGGGAAAAGTTTTTCAATTGCATGAATTAATCCCTGATTCAACAATTAAAATTATATGAATCAGCCCCTGCATTTAAAATTCAACTAAATATAAATAAATCACATAGGTCAAAATACTTACCTTTTGCTTATCACTCATTACTATCTAATGATGACTGCTAATAATATCCAAGTCCTCTGCAAGCAATTCCAAGAACCATATCCAATTCTCTTTATTTTCTCTCTATAATACTGCCCAAACAACTAGATATATATAGTCATAACATCTATTATGAATGTTATTAACAGTTGAACACTAAAAATACCTTTAAAAAAAGTGTCATATATTGATAGTAATGGCCAATATGATTTGAAATCCTCTTTTAGAGTTGCCAAACACACATAAATACTTTTGCAAACCCCTTCATCCAATTCTCAGAGCTACCAAAACATATACACATACTTTTCAAAACCCTTTCATCCTATTCAAACACAACTATAGACTTAGGGTTGCTTCTTGATATTTTAAGTTTTTAGTAATTCAACCTTGAAAGTTGGTGTTTCTCATCATGTTCAATCAACTTCACAGTAATAACCCTTGTCCTTCATGCCTTGAGTCATGATGCATCATCCTCAAAATCTTCTTTCATAACTACTTGTATTCCACTCACTACCTAAGTTAGCTCCTATCTAAACCTGTCAAGATAATGCTTATCTATCCCTTAGCATTCATATGCCTATTACAATCCTCCTTCCTATAATTATTATTAAAATTGGCATACTTAATTTGCACTGCATTTTTATCAAGCAATGACAGGTATGCCCAAATGTAAAAATCACAACCTTTTCTGACTGCATTTTGCTTTGCATTTTTGTTTTGTATTAGGGTATTAGGATTTGTAGAACAAACGCAGTGAAAAAAATAAATCTTTTTCTATATAAAATCCCACCAAGGATCCATGCGATTCAATTAAATCAAAATAAAGGATGTAAATCATACCAATTCATATGAAAGATAATAGATTTATTAGAAGGCAGAAAGAGGGTTTACACTAAGGCAGAGAGAGGGTTTACATCAGTAACACCCAAACTCAAGCTTGGAGTAGGACGTAGACATTACCAAACAATGATCGCCCTCTCCAGGTACCCATATGAATAAGCTTTCTCCAAGTTCGAAGTGTGTTAACACTAGGATTTTTTCTTTCTAAAACATTTCCTAAACATGAATGTTTTGTATGGTTTTTAAAAATCCTAAAACATACATATATATCTTAATTGTTAAGATATTTTATATCAACTCTGTATCTTAAAGAAATAGTTAAAATAATATCTTGTTTTGTTTTAACCTTTAAAAGGAAATTGATATCTAATAATTTAGATAATATCTCTAATTATCTTAATTATAAATAGAGTAATAAAAGCCTAATTTCATTTTTGGCCTATTCTATGTGTGCGACTCTATGTGTTCACATAATGTTGATATTGAGCTCACTTGTCATAAATGACCTCTAGCAAGACATTATGACTACCCAATTATATGAAGGTCAATGATCCGACCTAACCTATTTTACAAATAGTATTATAATCTTTTTGTCACATTATATCTCAATTGAACATAAGGTATGGATCATGTCATCCTTGTATAGTTCAATTCTTTCTCGATCTCCAAGTAGATTTATGTAAAATGACATTGACAAATTTTATCAATTCATTACTGCATGACCATACAAGCTTTTCAGTTTAACTTATCAAGGGAATTAGAGATATATTTCTCATAAATATATGGGGGACTCATATTCCTTTATAGATTTACTCCATGTCCAATATTAGTTTGTATGATCATCCAACTAAAGATAAAGTTGGGCTATATCAAAACATGAAGTTCATCATATTGGAATCTATGGTGACTTTCAGGTTAGAGGATTAAGTTAATATTATTACATGAGAAATACTTATGACTATTAATCCATATAGTGTTCTCATAGCGGATCGATCCAATACAATATTTCTTAAATATGTATCTATGTGTTTGACTTAATATCACATATTCATGACTAGTAAAACATAGTCATCAATCAAAACACATACTAGTCCTTTTTCATTATTATCCCTATAATAATGACCGACTAGAGACAATTTAAAATACAATTCTTTATACCTAAAAGGTTTTATTATCAAGTCACATACTTGATGACATTAGGTAAAATTGACTATTCATGGAATTTATCATTTAGCCATAAATAAAAGAGATATTTAATAAAATGCAATCATGACATTATTAAGAAAATATTTCTTACAAGCATTAGCCTAGGGCACATAACTAACATAAGGCCAAAGATAACTTGATGCCTTATCCTTATACATGAACTCTTCATAGCATCCTTAAATTGTCTAAACAAAATAAATAGTATGCCAAATTTGAATTGAGGATTGCCCATTTTAGTTTCTTTATTAAATGTGTCCCACTCTTTCTTCCTTGTATCCCCATCACTCATATCTTGTCAACATACTATTCAAAGATATCATCATCATCATTCTCAATCACATCATCCTATAAAGAGTAGTTTAAATTTACGAAATCATTTTCTTCTTCACCATCATTTCTACCATCATCAATTTCTTCCTTATCAGTATGTTCTTGATTCACCGTTTGCAATTTAGTTTGCATTTCAACTACTTCATTCATCATGCCAGTCTCGCCTCATTTGCTCTTCATGTAACTTATTCCTCTTCCTAGCATATACATGCATCACGTTAGATTCATTAATAAATAAAGCCATTTTCAACTAGTTCAGTGTCATTTTCCAAATTGCTACACCCATCAGTGAAGCTCTTATTTAGATGTTTCCATAAAAATATTAGCTTTTCAATACTCAATCCAAATTCTCTTGCCATGCTATCAATTTCTAATTCATACATCCTATCTGTTGAGCAATAATCTATCCACCCAACATCTATAGCCTTTAAATTGAGGTCCATTGTATTCCATTATATAGAAAAGTAATTTATTTCAACTGCATAAACAAATCAATAACATAAGGTCTTTAATTTATTGAACTCCTTAATTGTGTAGCAAAAGTAATCTTAACTCCATGTATGGTCTAATGTATTAAGCTTTTTAATTTTGTACTTGAATTAAGGTGAACTCATTTTACATATGCAATGAGTTGCATCTTAATTTAGAAACTACAACTTGCATTATTACAACTCATTCAATAACTAAAATGAGCTGCAAACTACTATTTTTTTTTCAGTTGCATTTTCTAGCAATGCAGCTCATTTTGCAGCTTAAATGAGCTACAACAAGATTTTGCAGCTTTATAGCTCATTTTCCTACTGAAATGAGTTGTAGTTGCTTTTGCTTCATTATTTTACCAAATTATTAATCCAAATTATAGTGAATTACTCTATTAATACCAACTTATGCTTATTATAATCAGAATTTTCAATATCACACATCTTCCAAACTGACTTAGGAATTAAATTAGACAAATGCATGTCAACAGGCTCCAAACTCCCAAAATGTATTCTTTATATATTCAAAATATTTCAAAATTAACGGCATACTCTAAACTCTAAAATGTGTTCAATATATGTTTAAAAGGTTTCAAAATTAGCAACATACTCTTAACACCAAAATATGTTCTTTATATGTTCAAAATTAGAAGCATACTTTAAACTCCAATTCATTATATGTTTAACATTAGCAGCAGACTCCAAACTATACAAATTATGAAGATGGGCAGCTTTTAAAGTTCAATAAGAAAGCATTTCCCAAATGCTTTTCACACCTTACTAGCTATAACTATAATGTACGATGAGACATTTTCACTTCTAATTAACCATCGTAACTAGCATTATGATAATAAACTATGTACAATTTATAACTTATTATATATAGGTCACCTTTCAACATTCCTCACTTGGTATTCAATTGACATCGTAGATAGTCAAGCAAAGAAGAAAATGGGGTTAAAAAAAAGAGTTAGTGAAAAAGAAATGACATATCCCTTATAAAAGGAAAAGAGATATATTGAGGCTTAGTGTCAATGGCAATTCATATAGATGAAGAGGATGAGTAAAGTGTTTTAGAATTTAGGGCATAAACTTAGGAATTAAAGCATTTGGGCACAAATGGGAGTTAGGGTATAGTTGTCATTTCCCTTTAATGACTAAGTTGTTGACTTAGATAATTTTAGGTGATATGGAGTTTGGATGGTGTGTTGTCAATTGATGTGTCATAATTAGGCCAACAAATGGCCCAAAAACCATGGCCTAAAGTGCTAATATGCAGTTTTGGTATCATTTTAATATATTTAGGACTAATGGTACCAAGTGCATACAATACATATAGTTATAGTACCAACTAGGCAATTTACTTGTGCAAAATAATCTAGAAACATACATAAACAAATTGACCCTGAGTTTTGTGTATTCATATGGAAGAAGATGAACATAGTATGCATAAAGAAGGTTTGAATAATTTAAGATGTGATCAAAAGATTGAGTGCAAGGGGAGACATGGTTTAATAAGGAAGAAGGCAATCTATTGATAAAGTGGGTGGTAATAAATAAAGCTTCACACCAAAATTGATAAGGCATAAATGACTCTAATAGAATGGTGCATGAATAACATTAAAAGATAATATTATTTCCTTTCAATGAGATCATTAAGTAATTATATCATTGGTTTGCAAACATTCTTGAAATAAAATGAGACATATACTCACTCCTATTGGCATATTAAAGGATTTCGATGTTGACAAATATATGCATGAAAAAACTTGAAAATAAAAATACTTCATCTTTAGAATGCAAAAAATAAGTTTATATGAAATAACTATAGTTATTAATAAAAGTGACATTACTTATAATTAGCTTGAGAAGTAATCAATGTCATATCCCACACATCACTATGTATCATATTAAAAGGATGAACTGCATTTGGTGTGTGAGTGAGAAATGGTTGAGTTTTACTTTTGCCAAACCTATAAGAATTGTAATAAAATTGAACAACATTAAAAGATGGTGATTCATTATTTCTAAGTAAATTAGAATTTAGCAAATAATGAAGTACATTAGAGTTTATATGTCTGAAATGTTTATGCTTCCTTTGATAATCAACATAAGTAGAATTACAAGTGATGAAGAGCAGAGAAACACAAAGACAAACAAAATTAAAGAGAAAAAAGACATTTTATTTAGGCCTCTTCCAATCATGTTAGCTGATTATTGTTCTTGCACAACACAACCAGATTTAAGAATTTCAATGTGTAATCATTGTCAACTAACTAACCAATAGAAATAAGATTAGTGGTAAGGCCAGGATAAATCAAAACATTGTTTAGAGAATAAGACACATCACTAATAACCATGATAGGTAAAGGATTACCATCAGCTATGTAAATCTTCAAATTTTTTAAATATTTATTTACATTAGTAATGAAATCAAAATTATTTGTCATACAATGGGTAGCTACAAAATCAAAGTACCAAGGAGGTGATATAGAAAAGGGTTTACCTAAGAGTCCTAAAGCAGAGAATATATAAATGATCATCTGTTAAATCATTTTAGGAGGTCACAGGTTGAAGAGAAGCATAAGCACTTTATGTTAGTTATATTATATCTATAGAATCACTAGTATTAGAAGGGCCAACTAAGGTAGTATGTTGTTTCAAATCTTTTAAATGGTTTGGTAGGGCATTCCTTGATGATATGGCCATCCTTTTTACAAGAGTTATAGATTTTTTTTTTTTTAATAACTTGAAGTATAATGGCCAAATCTTTTACAATAAAAGCACTGAATAATGCTTACATCCCTACCTTTTGGCTTGCTTTGTGCTACATAATCCACAAGAATATAGTTGAATTTATGTTGTTCCATAGTGGTTTAAGTTAGAAGTCACTGCTCCTCATAAAATAAATCACTGAGGCATGCATGCAAGGAAGGGATAGTTTCTGGGTCCATAAGATTGGACTTGGTACCTTGAAATTTATATCTTAATTTCACAAGAAATTGATCCATTTTAATCATTTTGTGGACAAATTAAATAAAATTAAAACCTTTGGGAGGTAAGGTAACATAGACTATATCAATGTATTCAACCTAAAGCTTCATGAAGCTAGAATAAATAATAGAAATATAAAGATTACTTTATTAGAGATTGGCTAATTCATATTTAAGCTGGAACCAACGGGCAGTGTTGTGTTGACTATAAAGTTTTTTCAAGTAAATCCACATCTTAATTGCAGTCTTGAAGGGTTGAAGGTTTGGATTCCATGGATCCTAAAATCCATACCATGATTTAAGCATCCTTAACCTCCCACTTGGTGTACTTACCCTTGTCTTTGTTAGGAGTAAGTTTGTTGCCATCGGTATGGCCCTATAGATCCTTGCCTTTGACAAATATCTTGAAGTGGAATGTGCAAACTAAGTAGCTTTTCCCATTAAAACAAATTAGGATGGCAACATACTTGTTGAAGATATGAGGTTGAGAGAACTTGATTAAGAATAACCAAGAAACGAGGGATTGAACTCTGGTGAGTTGGACTTGAAAACAAGAGACATGCGAAATTTCAAAACTATGGCTCTAATACCATGATAAACTTAGAGAGCTTTGAGTTTGAGCAAAGAGTGTGTTTCTCTTGAAGAACAATTTCTAATATATGTCAAGAATAAAAGTTGATCTTTAGCCCTTGAACTAGCTAAACTACAATACACATATCTATCTAAAGATAGTATATTCTAATTAAGAAAAGAACCAAAAATTTACAATCATAAAAGATATTTGCCAAAGTTGTACATGACACAGAATCTATTGGCTTTAAATAGCTAATTAATTCTTTTGACAAACAATTCAAAACAAACTGATAAAATAACTATCACGAACAACTTTCATCGATTAAATTATCAAAGATATTAATACATTTACTATTATGAAGTAGGAATAATTGGATTCAGTTCTGAATTTATTATTTAAAATATCAAGAATTAAAACCAATGCTTATAAATTTATATTTGATTTTGGTTCGATATTTATAAACTTTAAGTCTTATTTTGGTTTAAATATTTTAAATTTTGATCCAATTTTTTTCAAATTTTGATCCTATTTGATTTGGTTCAACATAGTTCAATACAATTTGATTATTTAGTAGAAAAAATTAGACAAAGTAAATCATAGCAGACTCATATGAGTCCAATTTTTCTAATTAATATTAAAATATATATGACATATAGAATAATAATATATAGTATATATAAATATATATAACTTATATATAATATATTTAACTATAGATAAATAACATAACTTAATTATATATAATATATAGAAGCACATATGTCACATATATAATGTATTTAAGAATAAAAAATTTATAATATA
>CATIWR010283390.1:0-31292 GCA_949677035.1 Omphalea diandra
ATATATATATATATATATATATATATATATATATATATATATATGGCTCCTTTACAATGGCATGGTTAGTCACATGCATAAAAACATTAAACAATACTTATGATGCTATAATTTATTTTATTTATTTTTATCAAACATCTATTAAAGAACTAAAGGTTAGGTATTAAAAAGTAGGAATAGCTTCTACAAGGAATATCATTAATTCTTTTAAAATTGTCACCAATGTTGTGAGGATGTTTGTTAAATTCAAAATAGCTCATAACATGATATCTTACATTACACTATCTTCAGTTGTCAATCAATCATCTAAAAAAAGATCTCATGGAAAATTTGATACAAACAGTGTTATATGAAGCCTAATTCGTATGTCAACTTAAAATAATTCTCAAGATGATCAAGAATCAAAAATAAGATTCAATCTTCATATCTCAACTAGACATATAGAAAACTTATTTCTAGCAACCTAAGTTATAAAGATTTAAAGTTTATTAACTCAAATCCCTAAATCAACTAAGCAATTCAATGATTAGAATTAACAAATTTGTGAAATTGCTAAGCCTTCACTTAACAATCTCAACAAGTCCTATAAAGAACTTAAGAAGAGAAATCAATCTCACAATGTTATTAGCAAAAAATATGACTACTTATTTTATTAATTTTGAATGAAGGGGTTTAAATACCCTTACAAGCTTTAAAGAAAACCCTAAAATGACTACCCTAAGTTAGCCAAACAAGCCTTAGCCAAATTACATAAGTTTCCTAACCTAAGTTAGATAAACTAGTTAGCTAAAATAAAACAACCAAAGAAAGCATGCTATTAGCCAACAACATTCGACCATGCTTGCATTTAGGAATCAAACTCCTTTATTTATGGTCCCTTACAAAGATAAAATATCTAACTAAGAATCCTAACTAAGCTAGAATAAGTATTTGAAGAACTCTTTAAAATTCTTCCAAATCTTGGAAGATCTTTGGAGAATCTTGCAAATCTTAATGAATCTTGAATGTATCTTGAAGAATCTTAAAAAGAATCTTAAAAGATCTTGTCTTGTTCAAATATCTCAAGTCTTGTCTTAAGATGACTATGTTTTGTCTTAAAAAAATTATGTCTCAACCTTACCTTGTCTTGAAACATGCTAAGGCCGAATTTAAGGGCAAAAGCTTGCCTTTAAGACACAAGCTAACTAGTTAAATAAGTTAAAATTGTCTTGCCCCATTAAATCTTGTCCTAAACTCAAATTTTCAATTTGGACTAAATTTGTTGGGCTTTTCAACAAGGGCATATTAAAAGTATTTTAATTAAAATTACATTTATTTAGGCCTTGTTTAGGCTTGGATAAGACTTAATAGTGGAACCGTTAAATTCTTCAAATTGACAAGGTTAGGTCGAATGGTCAATCTCACTTCCTTCTTCAATTAGGCTAAGTCCATGCGTGATCATCCTTTGTACAAAGGCTCCAATAGCTTTTTTAAATCTTATAAGCATTCCTCTTATTATTGGACCTTGGATTTGAAGTGGATCCTTGGGCTTACTTACATCATTCCTTCATTCCTTAAGTTGATTCATCCTCGAATCAAGTCCTTCATCAAAATAAAAATGAGACAAATTAGCAATATTAAAAGTAGCACTAACATTATAATTGCTAAGTAAGTCTAATTTATAAGCATTATCATTAATTCTTTCAACTACTTGTAACAGCTCATCTCCCTAACATTAAGTTTACTTTTCCTAAGATTGGCAAATCTTTCCTTTCTAAAGTGTACCCAAACCTAATCACCTTATTCAAATACAACTTTAACTCTACCCTTATTTATATTTTTAACAACTTATTCATTCCTCTTTTCTATGTTCAAATACACCTTTTCATGTAATCACTTAACTAATTCAACATTTTTCTTACCTTCAACATCTACACATAAATTAAAAGGAATAGGGGTTAAATCAAATGGACTTAATGGTTTAAAGCCATAAATAATCTAAAAAAGGCAATAGTGTATGGAACAGTGTACACTACTATTATAAGCAAACTCTATGTGTGGTAAACACTCCTCTCATGACTTTAAGTTCCTTTTAATCAAAACTCTTAAAAGTTGCCCTAAAGTTCTATTTACAACTTCAGTTTGACCATCAATTTATGGGTGACAAGTAGTAGAAAATAATAATTTAGTACCCAAATTACCCTATAATGTTTTCTAAAAGAAACTAAAAAATTTAGCGTCCCTATCACTAACAATTAGTCTAGTCATACCATGCAATCTTACAATTTCTTTGAAAAACAAATTTACAATGTTAATGGCATCATCTGTTTTATGATGAAAAGTGTGTTATCTTAGAAAATCTCTCAACAACTTCAAAGATAGAATTATTACCATGTTTAGAACTAGGTAAGCCTAAAACAAAATCCATAGATATGTTAACCCAAGGTAAACTAGAAATAGGTAAAGGCATATGAAGACCATGTTGTTTAGAAATAAATTTAGCTTATCTACTTGCAACACATCTTTCACAAATTCTTTAAATATCAATTTTCATATTTGATTAATAAAAGTGTCCATGAAAGATGTCTAGGCTCCAAATTGTGCCATAATTTCACCACTATAGGCTTCACTAACCAATAGCTTATGCAAAGAACTCTTAGGCACACAAAGTTTATTATCCTTAAACAAATACCCATCATGCCTAAAGAAATTTTTATAAGCTCCATTTTTTCAATTTGCAAAATAAAAGCCAAAGTCAAGATCATCAACATACAAATCTTTGATATACTCAAAACCAAGCATTTTAGAATTAAGAATAGAGAAAAAAGTATACCTTCTTGACAGTGCATCGACCACTATGTTTTCTTTACCTTGTTTATACCTTATAACATATGGAAAAGGCTTAATAAACTCACTTCACTTAGCAAGTCTTTTATTCAACTTTTGTTGCCTTTTAAGGTATTTTAAAGATTCAGGGTCAATATGGATCAATAATTTTTGTGCCAAAGATAGTGTTGCCATGTTTGCAAAGCCCTAACCAATGCCTGCATCTGTTTATCATAGGTTGGATATTTTAAAGTAGGCCCAATAAGTTTTTCTTTAAAAATGCAATTGCCCTTCCTTCTTAAATTAAGACCCCACTAATACATTCACCTAATACATCATATTCATTTTCAAAAGTATTCGCAAAGTTAGGTAGAGCTAATAAAGAAGCACCAATTAATTTAGACTTTAACAAATTAAAAGCATGTTGTTACACCTCCTTCCATTTAAAACCAACATTCATTTTGATAATTTCAATTAAGGGGGATGCAATAATGTTAAAATCCTTTACAAATCTCCTACTAAAACTTGCCAAACCAATAAAAGATCTTACCTCACTCACATTAGTAGGATTTGGCCAAGCCTTAATGACACTTACCTTTTCTTTATCAACTTCAATGCCATATTTGCTAATAACAAAACCAAGAAAAATAAGGTTAGTATTACAAAAAGAACTCCTTTTAAAGTTAGTAAACAACCTTTCCTTATGTAATACCTCAAAAATTAACCTAACGTTCTTTAAATGCTCTTCAAAAAACTTAGAATAAATAAGAATATCATCAAAATAAACAACTATAAACTTACCTAAATATGCATGTAAGATATGGTTCATTAATCTCATGAAAGTACCAGGGACATTAGTTAGCCCAAAAGGCATTACTAACCATTTATACAAGCCATATTTTATTTTAAATGTTGTTTTCCGCTCATCCTCTTCACAAATCCTAATTTGATGGCAACCACTCTTTAAATTAATTTTTGAAAACATGCAAGCACCATGTAACTCATCTAGCATATCATCTAGCCTAGGAATGTGATGGCTATATTTAATAGTTACCTTGTTAATTACCCTACAATCAACACACATACACTAATAACCATCATTTTTAGGCATAAGTAAAATAGGTACAACACATAGACTTATACTTTCTCTTACTAACCCTTTATTCATTAGCTCTTTTACTTTCCTTTGAAGCTCCTTTGTCTCATCGGTATTACTTTTATAGGCTGGTCTATTTGGTATTTGTGAGTCAGGAATAAAGTTAATTTAGTGTTTTATACATCTTAAATGTGGTAATCCTTTTGGCATTTCATAGAGAAATAAATCTGAAAAGTCATGCAATAAAGAATAAAAAGAACTAGGAGGAAATTGTGTTACATCATCATCAAAATAATGAAGAGCAAGTCACATACCCTTGTAGAAAAGCATAACCATGAGTGTTTTAGCTAGCAAGGCTTTCCTCACATCATTCTTTTTTACATAAAAACTCTTTTTCACACCCTCTCCTTTTGCATGCCTCTTTCTTTCCTTTTGGACATCCTTTCTATCCTATTTTTTTACGACTCTTTTCTTATGCCCCTCTATTTTTTTTCTCACAACTCTTCTTTTACCAGATTGATTTTTCTTTTTCAAGCTTAAATGGACTTTCTCTCTCTCTCTCTCTCTCATATTACTTTTTGATCCTCATAAATTTATTGAGGATATAACAAAGATAGTACAATATGCTTCCCCTCAAAGTCAAACTCATAAATATTAAAGAAATCATCATGCTTTAACCACTTATCAAATTGTCAAGGTCACCCCAATAGTAAGTGACTGGCTTACATAGGTATAATATCATAAAAAAACCTTATCTTTATATTTGCTAATTGAAAATGAAACTTTAATTGGCTTTGTACCTTTTACTTCCCTACTATCATTCAACCATTGCAAGTTATAAGGTTGTGGATGTTTCAAAGTTAGTAATTTCATCTTTTCAATAAGATAGGTATTAGCCATATTAGAGCAACTACGACCATCAATTATAACAAGGCAAAGGTCACCATTGCTTTTACAGCTAGCATGAAATATGTTTTCCCTTTATTCTTTATCATTTTTAATTTGAGTACTTAAAGAATGTCTAGTCACAAAAATTTCTTTGCTATTTACCTCATTAAGGTCTTCATCAACATCACTAGCATCTTTCAAAGGTGGCATATCAGGATCGATTTCATATCCATCTTCATCTTCATCTTCATCTTCATCTTCATCTTCATCTTCAACTTCACTTATGATTTTAACATCTTCTAGAACCATGGTGCTTGTTTTAGAATAATCATGTGCCATATGACCTCTTCTTTGGCACTCAGAGCATGTAATCGAACTTCTCCTTCCACCTTTATTAGGTTCAGCCTTACTAGGAATATTAGGCTTCCCTCCTCATCAACACCTTTAAACTTGTTAGTCTAAGAAAAAGAAGAGAAATTAGGCTTAGAATGCTTATCCCTTAGTTGTTTTTCCACCATGAGTTCATTATGGTGCAAGTCCTCCAAGTCATTAGAGGGGTATATCTCAACTTGATTAGCAATCTCTTTATTAAGCCCAATAAGAAATCTAGCCATGGTTTGTTCCGTAGTCTCCTAAATTTCAACCTTAACCAAAGTTACTTCTAACTCTTGATAGTATTCTTCTACACTTTTTCCCCTTATACTAGTATTTTCAATTTATTGTGCAAATCCCTATAATGACTAGGTACAAAACATTTTCTCATGATCCTCTTCATCTCATCCTAAGTACTCAAGGGATTAACCTCACATCTTTTCGTAGAATACATAATTTAATCCCACTATACAAGAGCATAATTAACAAATTATATAGTTGCAAGCTTTACTTTCTTTTCCTCAGTATAATTATGACAATTAAATAAAAATTTTACTTTTTTTGCACATGAAAAATAGGTCATATGCTCACTCTTGCCACTAAAAGTATGAATCTTTAACTTGATGCCATTTAGATTGCCATCTTCCATGCTAGATTTTTTTAAACTTTCTTCATGTGATTTGCTCCCTCATCCTATTGGTTGTATCATCCATGCCTTAGTTGTCTAGGATTGGTGTGTGTATTCTTGAAATTGAAGGAATTTTGAATGCTCCCAAGTTGCTCTCTCACCTATTTAAACTCTTGTTTCATAAGGGCCATTATATCTTACATAGCTTTCATAAATAACTTCCACTCTGGATCATCTTTAGGTTCTCCCATGGTTAGTAAATAACAAAATTAAAATCCTCACAAATACTCCTTCATGTGTTTACACTTAAGAGATATCACTCACACTCGTGTTTAACTCAAATTTGGCTTTTACCCTTTTTTTTAGTTCAGCACTCTTATCTTTTACCTCTCAAGTTTCCTTTCTTTAAGTTTTTGTGAAGACTAGGTTACTTTATGTCAAGAGAAACTTAATTCAATCACAAATAAGCAAAAATTAAACTTAGAATTACTTAGAAAATAAAGAAAATTATGTAACTTAAATTGCAAGAAACAAAATTTTACAAATTTAAATGAAAATTAAAGATCAAAGATATTCGAAATAACAAAAGGATAATTTTGAAACATGAATTGATGAAAAGTTATAGTCTAGGTCAAATATCAATTTAATTTTGGCTCATCAATTGTGCAAAACTAATCTTTAAGCAATTGTTAGATTCATCTTTTCTTTTCTTTTCTTTTTTATACTTTGGGAGCTAAAATAAAATTGAAATTGATTGAATATAAGAAACAACTCAAACAAACACAAATAAAAGATTAGAAGTCAAATAGAGGATGAAGGGATGCAATTTGCCAAAATAGGGTTTGCCTTTAATGGGGATAACTTGATTTAGACCTAAACACACAAACAAACACAAAAGAATGGTTATAATAAAAAGAAATTTGAATTGGAATGGAAAGAACACAAGAAACCCTAATAGAGAGAAAATAATCTAATTAGCATAATGAAATCTTTTTGTGATTTTCTTTATGTAATTGGAACAAAACTGAAATCAAATACCAAAGAATGATAAAATAAACTAATTTGATGTAAGAAACACAAAGAAAACAAAATTGAATGTTAAAGACCAAGATAGGCCGAATAGTGTTCAATAAGAGAAGAAATGAGGCAAATCAAATGCAATAAGTGTAAGAACAATAAGAATAAGAATTTGGATAGATACTACCTTGATATTAATGCCAATGCTCTAATATCGAATGATGCAAATCAGGCTATATGAAGCTTAATTCATATATCAAGTTAAAATAATTCCCAGGATGATCCAGAATCAAGAATGAGATTCAAGCTTTAAATCCTAACTAGATCTCTAAGAAGTTTATTTCTAGCAACATATGTTATAATGATTTAAAGTTTATTAACTCAAGTCCCTGAATTAACTAAGCAATTTTAAGATTATAATTAACTAATTTATGAGATTACTTAGCCTTCACTTAATAATCTCACTAAGTCCTATAAAGAAACTCAATAAGAGAAATCAATCTCACAATGTTATTAGCAAAAATATGACTACTTATTTTATGAATTATGAATGGAGGGGTTTAAATAGCCTTACAAGCTTTAAAGAAAGCCTAAAATGACTACCCTGGCCGAATTACATAAGTTTCCAATATCTAAGTTGGATAAACTAGTTAGCTAAAATAAAACAACTAAAGAAAGCATGCTATTGGCCAATAAGATTCGACCATGCTTGCTTTTAGGAATCAAACTCCTTTATTTAAGGTCCCTTACAAAGATAAAATATCTAACTAAGAATCCTATGTAAACTATAATAAGTATATGACCAATGATAAGAACTTTTGGAAATCTTTGCAAATCTTGGAAGATCTTTAAAGAATCTTACAAATCTTAGTGAATCTTGAATGTATCTTAAAGAATCTTGAAAAATCTTGCCAATCTTGAAAGGAATCTTGTATTGTCCAAATATCTTAAGTCTTGTCTTAAAATGACCAAGCTTTATCTTAAAATAATGATGTCTTAAACTTACCTTATCTTGAAGCATGCTAAGGCTAAATTTAAGACATGTTTGTCTTAGGATAAAAGCTTATCCTTAAGACACAAGCTAACTAGTTAAACTTGTCTTGTCTTAACAAATCTTATCCTAAACTCAAAATTTCAACTTAGGTTAGATTTGTTGGATTTTCAGTAAGGGTCTATTGAAAGCATTTTGAACTGAAATTACATTTATTTGGGGCTTATTTAGCCTTATATAAGTCCCATTACTGAACCCCTAAATACATCAAGTGGACAAGCTTTGGTCAAAGGTTCTATCTCCCTTCTCTCTTCAGTTGGGCCAAGTCCATGTGTGATCTTCCTTTGCACAAAGGCTCCAATAGCTTCTTTAAGCCTTTTAAGCCTTCCTCTTGTTATTGGACCTTAGATTTGAAGTAGATCCTTGGGCTTGCTTGCATCAAACTTCTAAAAATGAAGGCATTAAGATTTTGGTAATGGAAGTAACAAAAAGTAGTAATTGCTATTAAAAATCTTAATAAAAATCAAATTTATAAAGAATTGATGAAAATTGAAGGATTTTATGAAGTTACTTTGGCCTTTAATTTGGTTATTTTGGTATAGCATGAAATGCTTGCAAAAGAATTTATTCCAAAAAGTGCCAATCATAGGAAGATTTAGATCGAGAATTTTATTTATGCCAAAAAATTCCAAACTCTGGTGTGCATGACCCTATGCTCTAAAAGGATTACATCCTCAGGCTGCTTAGCTATATCTCTCAAGTTAGGGAGAATTAGACCTTTTCATGGTCTAACATATAAGTTAGTGCTCCTCAAGTCAGACTTGTGGATAGTAGTTCAGCATACTCGTTGCTTTTTGCTTTATGCTTTGTCGGGGGTCCTATTCTCCAACGGTTCTGACATGGCCAAGAATTGTCTTATACTGGTGCTGAAGAATCTAGGGCTCCTTCACTGGTTTGATTAAGGGTTTACAGCACTGGCGCACCTATACCAATACTTGGATCAGCATTTTGTGCTAAGGGAATATGTGCAGTGCTTGACAGATACTTATTATGAGTTGCACCTAACCCTTCTTTATATCTTTATTAGTTTTTGTTATTTCAAATTGATGTTGCTTTCATTGATAAGCTTAGGCCCTCAAGCTGGACTTATTAGTGAGGAAGAACCTCGTGGCTGATATAGAAGGCTGCTATCCTCATTTCATAAAGTACAGTGCAACTTCTCATATGGAGAGTTCTATTTGTTGATAGGCATACTCGTCTAAACAACCTCACGATTTATCAGGTACTATTACCCTATAAATGGAAACCTATATTAAGTATAATTATACGCTCATTCTTTTTTGTTTTATACTTACAACAGTTATTTGTTTTGGTTGCAGTTGTGTCATGACTAGAGGGGACCTGTAGAGGTATGGTCACAGAACGTGATGGAAGTAGATGGCTTTTCTTATGGGTGATGGCTTCTAATAGGACCCTTTATTTAATAAATGGTACTTGAAGAAATGGGTCCTTCATTAGTAAGAGGGCTTTGACATTGAGCCTATTCCTCAGCACCCACATTTGGACATGTTATAGACCGCTGACCTAAAATATGGTTCAGAGCTTCAAGCAATAATATGATTTGTGCCAAGGGAGTAGTTTGTTTCAAACTAGACTCCATACAAGTCTTAGATGATTGAGACCTTAGTTAGAACATTTCCATTATCAAAAGCTATTATTAGGGTATCCCTTTGGCATGAGGTGGATGAGAGAGTTATTCTCCTGCATGGGGACCAAGGGACTACTTTGCAAGTCACATAAAGGGCCACTGTGCCTGCCCTAACTGCTTAGAGTCATAAGAGGGCATGTGGGTCTATGTTTAGAGGGTTAAAGCCTGTGGTGGTGAGAGAGTTGGATCCTACAATCGACAGCCTAGTGGAATCTTGCATAACATCCTTGATAGGGTCGATGATGTTAGTGCAATGTACCCTATTCGGTTACATCTCCGAGACAGTCGAAATTATGGATGTAAGTATCCTTTATTTCCATTTCCATTGCATCTCACCATGTTCATAGTTTTGATAATGTTTTCCCTTTTCTAATAGATTCCCCGGTTCTAGGCCAAGGCCATGGTTAACTTAATCACTGCCTTGAAGAGGGTCATGACACAATAAACACAATCTATGTAGGTAAATAGCAAAAGACATATAATAAGTGGAAAATAATGCATGTATGTATGGTTGTGATCTATGCTTTTGTGAGTGATTTGTGCCCTAATCATCTTAACCCTCAGGCATCTTGTAAGAAATAATCCAGTATCTGATGTGTGACCTTTGCGATAGGGACCAATGTCTGGCAAAGGCCAAGGCCCATATCATGGCACTAACATCGGCGGTTAAGGAGGGCATTGATAGGGAGTATCCACCGATAGAGCAGGGGATGATGAAGAGATTCCCATAATGAGCAGGAAGGACTGAGCATGCCAATCACCTTTTAGATTTCTTAGGATTTTTCTCTTTTTTCCCTTTTTCAATATAATACATTTTTGATATTTTGCACAATTATAGTTGATATTTCAAGTGATTTCAAAGCCCTATTATTTTTGGATATTAGCTTTGGTAGAAGGACTTTTAGGATGTGTTGAGGTTATGTCACCTCCATTTTTATTAAATCTAAAAACCCAGGTCTTTAAATGCAAAGTTTGATTATGGCCCTATTATGTCTCCCAACTATATAATTGTGTGATTTTGCTTATTTATTCTGCATATACATGTATCTTGGACAAGTGTTATACACTTTAGCCTAAGAGATATGAAAATTTTGCCCACATTTTCTTTTAAAGGATGGAGGGCTATATAGACCACTTAGTGGTATGTACAAATTAATAGTGGTATGTAAAAATTATATTAGTGGGCTATATAACCTTACTCAGCTTTTCACTTCAAAATCTCTGTTTTCAGTCCCTAAAACATGGAAAGAGATTTTTTAAGGTCTCTCCCACCTTAGATCCAGCCTAATCTACCTTGGGCCAGTCTTATTTTCCTTAACTATCTCTCTTTTGTTTATCTTAATGTGAATTTCCTTTGGGCTGCTTACGATTCATAAGATTGCATTACTCATACCTTTCATTTTGGTGATGCAAAGATTTGCACCCTTTTAGAGGAGTTTGACATTATTCTCAATTGTTATGTCACAACCATAAACTGGATTGGGTTACCTCAATTGGCTTACCCATACGTTTGAAAGATGGAGCTATTCAACATGTTGTATGAGGAGGTGCACTAGTACACGTTAGACGGGGAGAAAACCCTCATTGCTCCTTTTTTTTTCATTATTTTACACTTTAAAGGTTGTGCTCTGGTGGCTCAGTATGATAACCATTCTAGTGGATGAGTATTTATTACAGAGGGAGGACGGGGAGATTAATCTATAAGTTTTACCTTTTATAAAGGGAGTTGAGTTAGGGAGGACTCTCTTACTGATGATCTTAGTTAAGACCATTATGGGTCTAGACAAGGTAGCTCTTAGTGTCAATAATTCTATCACAGGGAATCCATTGCTGCTTTAGGTAGGAATTTCTCTTGTAGTGCGTGTGTGTGTGTATATATATATATATAGTGATTTTTTATTTCTTTTCTTTTCACTTTTCTTTTATTTCCTTTTTTCATTGTTGCCTTAATTTTTATTTGGATTACCCTTACAGGTTTTCAATCCAGTGAGCTATTCATTTTTTCTTAGGCTCTCCTTTTATGTTTTCAACCTAACAAGCATATCATATTTTTCCTTTCTTCTTTTTTTTTTTTCTCCTTTTTCTTCAGATATGGCTATAAGAGAGATTGAAACTATTGGTTGCCCCAACCATGGATGTGAGGCTTTACTATCCATAACACCATTAAAACCATTACTTGATGGGTCCAGTTATTACTAAAGTAGATTAGCTGGAGTGGATGCCCTACATTATTGTCACCAATATCCATTGGGATTGCCCCTAGTGGAATCTGTCATGTGTTACCCTAAGGACTTATGAAGATTGCATTATTCTAACTACTTTGGCCTCAGGCACATTCTATTACCCTACTCGGGTGCATCGCCAATTCAGCGCTCCTCAAATTAAGGTAGATTTCACTCCTTCCTTTATCAAGGGTCCTCTATCTTAACACTTTTAGACAATATTGAAGCTACTTGGACTAACCGTTATATTTATAACTTTTATACTAAGAGAGATCCATAACTTGATCATGGACTAGATGACATGGTTGTGCAACCTTTAAAGCTATAGGCCGTATGGATAGTGGATAGTGATCTTTCATGGAAAAGACTATTTTATATTTAATTTTGGTTCAAGGAAATGTATAACTAATTTTACTTTAATTATGCAAATGCACTTCCCTTTGATATTATGCTTAACATGAATCATTTACATTTTACATTTTACTGATTAATTAAGTCTATGTCTATTACTTTTAATAATAACACTTTTAGAACATCCTTTTGCTTTGTTCAATTCCCTTGCCTTACTAGTACTTGATCCTCGCTATTGTAGCTCAGATATGCCATCGCTGATCCTCTAGTGGCCAGTCACACTCTTACGACTTTTACTTACATTTATTTCTATTTTTTTGCTCTAAGTTTTGTCTGAGCCACCCTCTCGAGTTTTCAACTTAGTGAGCATATATATTTTCTCTCATTTTCCTTTCCTTTCTTTATTTTATTTTATTTTTATGTATGTCCTAACTTTTGCCTAAGTCTCCCTTTCATGTTTTTGACTTAGCGGGCTGTTTTACTTGTCTCACACCTCACATGAAATACTTCTTAAACTAATCTAGGTTTACTAGTTTAGTGAATTCATTCTTGTCCATATTTGTCAATTTTACTGCATCTCTTGAATAGATCTACTTGATCACCTATGGGTCTTCCCAATTCGGTCTGAATGTCCCTCAAGGATTTTGAGTTTATGATAGGACTACCTTTAACATTAGAGCATTAACCCTTATCACACTTGACTTAACTTTCTTGTTGAACTCACAGGTCATTCTAACCTAATACAACTGGACATGTAAAGGGCCTTTAGCCTCTTCTTATCTAGTAGGGGTGGTTGTTCAAATATGTTTCTCACCTATTAGTATTCAAGGACCTCAATTTTGATGAATACTCATAAAGACTTCACTTATAGCTTAATAGGCAGTATTACTTCCACCCTATACCAAGGAATATGGTGTCATCCTAATTAATGTCCTTGTTGTGGTTTGATAACCCTATAATGTGAATGGCAATTTCTCTGACCAATCCCTATATATTTCAACCATCTTGGCATGGATGTACTTGATGTCCTTATTCATTGCTTTCACTGCTCCATTACCTTATGGTTTGTAAGGTGATGACTTGTGATGTGCCACCTTATACTTTTCTTGGATCACCTTTACCTTAGCTTGAAATTGAACTCTATTATTTGTAACAATATGATGTCGTACTCTATAACTACAGATGAAGTTCTTCTCAATGAACCATGCCATTTGCTTTATTCCCAACTTGCTAAAGGGTTTGACATCTACCTATTTCTTGAAATAATCGACTACAGTTATAATGTACGTATGTCTCTTTTAGAAGTTGGCCTTACTTCCTCTATCACTTCAATACCACAAGTTGTAAATGGTTACAGTGAGGTCTAATTTTGTAACTCACTTAGTGGTAAGTGGTTGAGGCCGCTATGAACATAACATTTATGACAACTTAACACCATCTGAATATAGTCCCTCTCTATAGTGGTATAATAAAAACCTATCCTTAAAATCTTTCTTGCTAATGTCTTTCCATTCATGCCCCTACGTGCACTTCATTCATGGCCCTATCTTTCTCTTATCCCGTCAGACATCTCAAATGAATTTGCCCAGCAATCCCTTATATAACACACTTTCGTGGACCATCAATTCTAGTGCTAATCTTCATATCACATTCTTGTCCTTTCTTTTGACTCCTTTGAGGTGCTTCCCATTCACTAAGTACCTTTGTATGTCAAAATAACAATGATGATTTTTCTACTAGCTCCTGCATCTCCCTTCATCAGCATAGCAAGATGTTATGGATTGAAATGTGAATAGTAGCATCATTGGCATCATTTTTGGCCCATTCTAGCTAAAAACTAGAGTTGCTAAAACATTATCCATTACATTCTCTTTGCGTGGAAAATGGTGAAAGATGACCTTTTGAAAGTTTTACACCACTTTCTTCACATATTCCAAGTACATTCTCCAACACTTTGACTCATCAGTCACCTGATAGATAACTAGCAATGAGTCTCCATACGCTTTTACCATCATACACCTTACCTATTTCAATAGTTCTAACCTTAGCACACATGCTTCATACTCGGCCATATTATTGGTCACCTTGAAATGTAGTTTCTTAGCTACAGGGAAGAATTCTCATTTCGATAAGATTAGAATCACCCCTATATTGGCCCTTTTCTTGTTTTCTATTCCATCAGAGTACATCATCCACCCTAGGGCTCGATTATTCTTAACCCTTTATTTGAGAACTGAGGAAGTTTAAACCCTTATTCTTCAAGAAGTTATTAAGTACTCTAAGACTGGTCATCCTTTAATTACCTTCTTCATCATATGCCTAATGTCAAATTCTATCAATAAAATCAACCATTTAGCTAATTTTCTAGTTAAAGAGAGAGCTATATGCAAGCAACAAATCAGATCAAGCTTCGAGACCACATCTATAAGGTATGATTGAAAATAATACTTTAGCTTCTTTGTGGCCCATACCAATGCTAAATAGGTCTTCTTCACCTAATTATATTTCTTTTCATAGGAAAACAACTTCTTATTGAGGTAGTACATAGTGTGTTTATTACCCGTCTCTTCTTCTTGAGCTAGCGTTGCCTCCACATAGTTACCTTCTACTGTCATGTATAAGATCAAAGGTTTTCTAAGCTTTGAAGGTTTTAGTGCAAGTCAAGTAGTCCTTTATTCTTTTAAAGGTTTTTGGTCATTATTCGTTCCACTTCATTGGAAGATCTTTCCTTAGCAACTTGAAGGACAATTCAGAAATAAGAGTGAGTCTAGCTATGAACCTGTAAATGTATTATAAACAACTTAAGAAACCTTGGACTTCCTTTTTTGTCTTTGCTGTGAGCATGTCTTCAATAGCCTTCACCTTATCTAGATCTAATTCGATACTATTTTTGCTTGCCACATGTCTTAATAACTTATCAAAAGTGACATTAAATACACTTTTTAGGATTTAATCTCAATTTATACTTGTCGACCCTCTTTAGAAACTTTTTCATGCTTTAAAATGTCCTTCTCTTATTTCAAACTTTACCATCATATCACCTACGTACACTTTCACTTTTTTGTCTATCAAATCAAGAAACAGGGTTATCACTATTCACTGATACTTTGCTCTTACATTTTTCAATCTGAACAACATCACCTTATAATAATACGTCCCCCATTTTATGATAAAAGCTATTTTCACCTTATCTGTAATAGCCATAAGGATTTGATTATAACTAAAAAACTCATCCAAAAAATAAGTACATAACGCATGCCACGACACAGTCTACAAATATGTCAATATGAGGAAGGGGGAAGTCATTATTTGGGCAAGCTTTGTTTAAATCCCTATAGTTAATGCACATCCTTACTATCCCATCCTTCTTTGGTATTGGCAATATATTGGCTAGCTATTATAGGTTATCCTCTATTTCTAAAAATTTTGCATCCAGTTGCTTTGCCACTTCTTCTTTAACTAGCTAAGCCCATTCTGGTCTCATCCTTTAGAGTTTCACTGGCTTCATGTGTAGGTAGGTCAAAATCTAATGCTTTATAATTTTCCTGTCAACCCCAAGCATATCTTCATATGTCTAAGCAAAAACCCTTAGGTACCTTTTAAGTAGATGTTCAAATTTCCTTCACTCTTATGACGTGACATCACTAGCGATGAACAAGATTATCAGATTTTCCTATATGCCAGGATTAAATGCAGTGGTATGCACAAAATTAATCTTAAATGTGCTCATGGAATGATGTTGGTGATGCATACTACCATCATGAAACACATCACACAGGTAAGCAAATTTATTGTTCATTGCCTTAAACTTAATGAGAAATACATCATCATCTTCAATGAGACTAGAAATAATAACATCAGTGGTATCGAAAGAATCAACTTTATCTAGTGGGTTAGTAAAAGTCTCATTTGCTTGAGTCATCCTTTCTTCTTCACCCTTTCCCTCATCAATTAGGACCTCAAGATTAGTACTCTGTATAGAATTTTCCCCTCTCCCATTTCCTGTACAAGCAATAACCCTGACAACTCCCTCAAAACTCTACTTCATTTGATAATTCTTTAGCTTAATTTTTAAAAAAATTTCCCAAAGTGTCACACCATCCTCTATAGTGGGCTCAGACTCTGCCATATGACCTTGCATTTCCTTGTTGATACTTCCTCGATGGAGTTCATAATCATACTTTCGACATCCTCCAATTTTATCAATGTGTAAACAACCTCAATGAACTTATGTGGCTCAGTATATTCCTATTTTGATTCCATAAAGGTATCATTTTGCCTTATCAAGTCAGACCCCTCCTTTGCATGATCTTCCCTAGTAGGCTAAAACTCTAATCTAGTAAATATTACTTCCTTATTCATTAGTGATCCTCTTCTTATCATTCGATGACCATGTAGATTGAGGACTATATAGAACCACAGACTAATCTGACTCTTAACCATCCTTTATCCTTGTAATTTGTTTACCTTTCATCTTTCTATTCTTCTTCTCATCCTTTTCTTTTAATGAACCTTGATAATTCTGATACCTACTTCATCAACATCTATTTGAAAGAAAGCCTTTTTAAGTTTGCCTATATCATCACCTAATGACTTCTCATCTTCAATGGCCCCTTGCTCAACTTCCCTAGTGACTCCTCCTTTCATAAAAAATCTGATAGTGGTCTGTGTAAGTCTTTAACTTCTAGCTTCAACCTTTTATTGTTATACCTCAATCCTTTCCTTATATTTTCAGTTGGAATCTCTAGAAACTTTGATATGTTGATAAAATCCCTAACCCCTGCCCTGATAGAAAGTTCATATTCTCTATAATCCTCATCACTTTAGGATCAACCCACTTATTAGTGACCCCAACAACCTAAAAGCCCTTAAGGTGTGGGACAACCACACTTAAAGCCAACATAGTTTCCCTAACCTCTACATAGATAGTCCTAATCTCTTCTCTATAAGGAATTTTAACTTTTTGATGAATAATAGAAGGTGTGCCACCCAGCGACTGATACCATGGTCTTCCTAACAAAAGCGAGAATGTGATTGAGATGTCCAAGACTTTAAATTCCACCATCATCTCTACTATGCCTATTTTTACCAGGGTTTTAAACATATCCAAGGCTATCCTCTAGCTATCATCATAGGCTCAAATGATACGATTAGAGGCTTCCAAATCTTTCTAAAACAATCCAAACTTATGCAACAACTTTAATGGGTAGATGTTGATTCCAAACCCATCATCCACCATAACTTGCAGAGTCATCCTTCCCTTTACCTCCACTTGAAAGAATAAGGCCAAATGTGATCCCTTTTGTATGGCAACAAGTCTTAGTTTGAAAAGGTCATTTTCCATTTATGGGTGATTGGAGTAATAACAACTTTTAGAGTCGCTTCACTATAAATGATTAAGTTGGATAGAGCTTCGACCATGGCCCTCTTATGTTCTTAAAAATGTAATGAGTAATTCTCATACATTGATTTGGGTTAGCACCTTCTTCAACTGTTTCACATTAAGATTGTCACCTTTTTCTCCTTCACAACTAGTTCATTAGTCTTTTTCTTAACCCTTGCTTCCTTGGAGCTTCCATGTCAGGGTAGTATTTTTTTTTAAAGTAAATCGCATGGCTTACCTATTTCATCTCTTTCTTTTCTTCACTCTTCTTTTATTTTCAAATCATCCTTTTTCTCTTCTCATTTTATGTTTCTTCATCCTAGCTTTCCCAAGGATTAATATAGTAGAAATGACTATAACTTCCTTCACAATCTCCTTAATGGTAGCAATAACAACTTCCTCATGAATTTTAGAATCTATCATAAATGTCCCTTAGCTTGGAAGGGGGACATTATAATAGTTCAAGAGAGGTTCCCCTGGATGCTAGGCCATCCAGGAATGGGTATAATAACTATCTTGTTATCAATGAGGTCTTGAATCTTATGCCTTAACTTATAACAGTCATCGACATTGTGTCCTGATTTTTTATGAAAAGAGGAATAAGCATTAGCGTCATACTCCTTAGGCAGTGGATTAGGAGGGTGGCCTCGATGCTAGACGTTTCAACACTCATTTCTTTCATAATCTCTCAAATGCCTTAGATAAAGGCATCCCCAAATCAGTAAACTATCTCAACGTCCTTATTATGTTGACATTAGTCGTTTTGTCCCCTTTAGCCTAAGGTTGAGTCGAGGTGCTTCTCCTTCCCCCATAATATTTTTTGACTCTAATTCCAACTCTTTAGCCTACAAACTTGCTTCTTAAAGGTCCTTAAAGTTTCTAACCAACTTTCCTTAATTTTAGTGCCAATATTAGGTGATACACCCTTAATAATCATCTTGACCTATTGTCTCTCGATAGGGCTTATGGTTGCTTTGAAAGTTGTTTTCTTTCACCTCATAATGTAATCATTAAAGCTTTCACCATTCTTTTACTTAAAAGACTATATGTTCTACAATGTGACCTCTAAATCTAAGTTACATGTATAGTTCTTTCCAAAAGCCTTTATCAATTCCTTCTTGTCTTCCCTTATAGTCTTTGGCTGGTTGAAGTACCATGTCTTAGTAGACCCTTCTAATGACAATTCAAAGAGCCCTAGCATAGTGTCTATCAAAGCCTGAAATGCTTTAATGACTAACATATATAAGTGGACATTTTTCTTAGCATTCTAAATCCATGTAAACTTAACAAGCTCAAGCAATCAAAAATTAATTGAAAGCTTCTCGGGTTTATGAGCTAGCAACTCTTTCAAAACTTTTAGCACTTAAAGCCTTTTGTATTTTCTCCAACTGCTTAGTAAAATCATTAAATCAAGTATTCTCTTTCTCACTTTTTACTGGTTTGTCCAAAACAATAATGATGCTTCTTCCTTCTTTGGTGAGTTTACTCTCATGACACTCCTTCATCGCAAACAGATCATCATCGATCATTAAAGGTTGGGGTACCTCTATTAGTGCTTTCCCTATATCATTCTTGTTAGTAGAGTTGTCCACTTTCTTGAAAATCTCATTAACTCGCTTATTCACCTCCTCAATAACCTTTCTTCCATCTTGCAATTAAAGTCAGCCATTATCTTATCTAAAATCTTCAATGATATGGCTGGTTCTATGATTAGATCAATCCTTTGGCTTAGACTTGGCATCTTAATTTTCCTAGCAAGTTGACTGACGCTCCTTTTCTATAAGCATTTAGATGGAGCTATGATGACTGTGAGACAAGAATTATTAACATAATGCATGTACAGGTAAACAATGCATGTATGCATGATATATGTGGTATGCATATACCATTTGTAAAAGATCCTTTCAACCTCATTCCTTCCACATACGAGGTCTAGTGGCTCTTTCTTAAGGATGGTCTAGTTCTTCTATCAACAAAGGGTAGAGAACATATGTGATCGCCTCGGATCGAAAAGAGTTGAAGTCTCAAAGAACATGTATATAAATGAGCTCAAAAAAGAAACCTCTTTAAATTAATAAAAGAAACATATATACGAAATGTAAAAGAATCCCCTTAATGAAATAAGAGGGATATTTACATAGAAATCCTTTACAAAGTAGGGGGTGGGATACAAGTATTTACATATAGGGATAATTACATTATGGGGAATAGGATAACAATTACACTTTACATTGGGGTGCCTAACTTTGTTCCTTAAGAACTCAAACTCTCTCTTAAAGAAATGTAGACAAAAGGGGTACCTTATTATAAAGTACTATTAGCTCTTACATGTGCCTAATAGTTGAGAAGGTTGTCGCAGTTGATGGCTCTCATAATCTTGAGGGGTGTTTGTTGTGATCCCTTATTTGATATGCTTGAACGTGCTTGGCCCATGAGTGATGGACCCTTCTTGCAATCTCCTAAGTGTAAATGGAGTTTAAGTCTCAAGTTTGAGAACCACCAGTTTGTCTAAGCACAACCTAGTGAACATGGTGAAGTATAAGGCTAAGTAAATGTAACAAACTTAATTAATAACAAGTTTAAAGTGTTAAAAATGAACTATAGATTAAACACTAAGTTAAATTTAGGTACCTAGTGGAGTCGCCACTATGAGCACCTCAGGTTTTTGCTCGAACAAACTCCATCCTTTTATTAACTAATGACAGGGTCAAGAGGATAAGTGTCTTTACATCGGTAATAACCCGAAGATGTGTCACTATTTAGTGGATTAACTATCTTATTTTTATAACTATTCAGCTTGAATTCCATGCATTTTCATTGAATTTGACAAAAAAATAGGCCTAATGCATAAAAATGAATGTTTTCCAGGTAAAAAGTGAAGAAAAGTGAATGAAGGGAGGAAAAATTGAAATGCACGACTGTGTGGTCTAGCGACATGGTTGTGCACTAGGTGCCATAGCAACGACACATAGTTGTGCTTCAATAGGCACACGGTTGTACACTTCTGTAAAGTAAAAAAACGTGATTTATTTGTGAGGGTTTTTCTTTTCCTTTGAAAAGGAGATATTTCCTTTCTTACATGGGACGACTAAGACACTATTTAAATAAGAAAATAAGCCAAAATTAGGTATGAAGTGATAACAAAAGGAGGAATGGATTATTCAAGAAAAGTGTAAATTTCTAGAGAGAGAAGGTGCAAGGAATCAAGCAATCAAGAAGAAGTTCATGGCTATTCTTGGAGCTAAATTATTTGTTTTCTTTTCTTCTCTTTATTTCATTATGAACTAAATTTTCATTGGTTAGGGTTGTAAATGGATTTTGTATGATTTTCATTAGGTTTTCTTAATCTAAATCTATTTGGTTTCTTGCATTGATTGTACTAGCAATTGTTGAATATTTAAACTGACCATTGATTATCTTAGCTTTATGCACCAAAAAACAAGATATGTTTTTCATAAAATCAAACCTCCAACAATTTTTTTATTTTGTTATTGAGTTGAGGAATCTTAACAAATCATAGCTATCCTTATAGTATTTATTAGTGAGATAAATGCATGATGATTAACTTTTAAGCTGAGGAACCTTTAGCTTAACATGTCTTTGTATGTTAATTTCTATTAGAAAGGGATTAATTGACACCTTAATGACTCAATAGTATTACATATTGTGTGAACCAATTTAGATAAGGATTAAGAACCCAACTAAAGTTTATCAAGTGAAGTTGAACCCTTAACAACTCTCATGCATTGTTTTTCTCTCATCATTACTAGCATTTGATCATCTTTTTTACAATTTAAATTCTCATTTACTATTAATTTCCTAGATAATATAAGAAGCATAGTACTTAGTACATAAACTTGATAATCATAGGTACGATATCCATACTTATAAGTACACTTTATTACTTTTGACTTATGCACTTATAGCTTAAGGGTTTTTATATAACATGCACCCATCATCAAGCACATGCTTAGATTAATAAGGGATCCTTTATGCCTTACACAAGTTCAAAGCCTTAAGCCCAAATTATGGTCATCGAGGAATCAAGTCTGGACAATAATTTGGTACCTTCTTTAAACATCGTGGTGTCAATACCTGACTTTGGTTGGGACAAGATTCTATTGGTCTAGGTTGTTCAAACCTAAGTCAATACTCTTTTTTGATCTTGACAATATAGATTGAAAGGTTTTAATATCAATTTTAAGTGTTGTTTTTGTAGATATTTAGATAGAATCTCATTGGGAGTTAAATATAAGTGATTAAAAGCAAAAAACTCTAAGTATGAAAATCTGCCTTCAAAATTAGCAACTGTGAATTTCGAAGTGACCACGAATTTTGAAAAAAGAACTATTGAGATTCAAAAGTAGTGATCGCAAATTTCATAAACAACATCTGCATGATTAGACAAATGATTTCATGGAGACAATCGCGTCCAAAAAGGAAAATAGCGATCGCAAATTTGAAGTAGTGACTGCGAATTTCAAGTTTTGTTAGAAAGATCCAATGACTAGTTTTTGAAGAGACTAATGGTTTCATGCCACTTGGACTAGCCATTAAACACAGTTCAAAATAGCGACTGTAAATTCAATCTCGATTGCAAATTTCGTCTAACGTGCATTTAATGCAAGATATGCCTAGCACAACTTAGAGATTTAGGCATAGTTTTTTTGAAACATCACTTTAGTGGTTATTGCTTATAAATACACCACCAAATGGACTTGAATGGAGGAAAACCATTGATATATGCCAAAACTCTTGCAAAGTTAATTCATAACTTTAATTCTTTATTTCTTTATACATAGTTTGGTATGAGCTTTAAACACCTTTGGTTTGGGTTTGAGAGTGAGCCCTTGTATAAAAAAGTCTTGTTTAGATTTGAGAGTTAGCCTAGTTGTAAAACTCTTATATATGTTAAGTGTGAGCCTTGGGAAAACACTTGTGAGGTTTGGTGTGAGCCTAAAACACTAGGTTGAGTGTGAGCCTTGGGAAAATACTTGTAAGGTTCGGTGTGAGCCTAAACACTAAATTGAGTGTGAGCTTGTAAAATACTAGTGATTGAGTGAAACACCTAATTGGTGAATTGAGGAGTGGATGTATGGTTGGTTAATAGCCAAACCCCTATAAAACTCTTATGTTCATTCTTCTCCTTCTCTTTCTCTAATCTTTCATATTTGTGAGCTTCCTCCAAAATCAAAACTTCAAATTTGCCACCAATTCAACCTCCCCTTCTTGGTGCACAAGGGCCAACAGATTCCAATGAGGTAAAATCTAAATCTAAGCTAAGTTTATTAGAAGGCCAATTTTGTCTTCACCTTATTAAAGATTGGGTTCAAAAATTGGGTACAACTTAAGGAAGAGGTGAGGCACCTACAGACTGCCCGAATGTTAGGATTCAACCTTCAAGCATCTTTGGTTCATTTTTAGCATTTCAACTGAGTTATTGATTAGTCTAATTTAATAGCCTAAAGTGTGCCATTAGTGTAATTAAATCAAACAAACCAAATTAACAACTTAAAAGGGATGGGGATCATGCATCATTGCAAGGCAGTGACAAACATCATATCATCCATACATTACGTATCCTTGATCATCTTGAAAATGGGTGGGGAATATGCATCATGGCATAGGGTCATCATGCATCTCATCTATACATCACACATCAATGATCTCATATTTGATCATCAATATGATTGTTAAGACTATAAACCATGCTCTAACTCAAAAAACCACCTATACCATAAAAAAAATGCACAAGTTAGTAACCAAAGCAAACCAATAAATTAAAGTATTCAAATAAACAAATGATATTATCAAACACCTCACCATGTCTCTAAAGTCGTGGTACCTAAGTGGATGTCTAAGTCTATAGTTAACACATTCCCACATCACACGATAAATATTACATAACATCAAAATCAAAAGTATGCATCATGAAAAAACTAGAATTCATAAACATGTAATATAAAGCACTTTGAAGAATCTCAATGACTTGAGGCTAATTGATTATGATGGAGGTCGTAAAGTTGATAAGCCCTTTCTCTTGTTGCTTCAAAAGAGATTGACACTCACATGCACTACTAACCATTAAGAAGCTTAGCATGCAACCCTAAAAGTGAGGAAATTATCCAAAAGTGAAGAAATTAAAGGCCAAAATAAAGCAATAACATTCTTAAACATAAACATAACCATGATAAGACTCCCAAGGTCCTAGGAACCCAAAGTTCCTCACTTGGTCACTGCCAAATCTAGTGCAATTAAAATCTTAAAACATCAACTAATCAAAATATTGAAAAGCATAAAATGAACCTTTAAAATAATTTAAAACATTTTCAAACTTCTCTTTTAAAGTGAATAGGGGGTCTTTGGCAATTTAACCTTACCCTATTTTGCTAATGATACCATCAAATATCTCAAAAAGTAGTATTGGAAAGAGAGAACCTAAGTAAAGAATAAAAAGTTTTAAAATATATTTTCCATACTAAGAAGGGTTGTACAACCCATTATGAGGGTTGTATAGCCCAGAAAGAGGGTTATACAGACTACTAAAAGTCTGTACAACCTCTGTTTACTAGGTTTTCAAAATCAAAAAATAAGAAGAGAAAGGGAAGAAGAATGAGGGAAAAAAGGGTCTCATAGATTCCTTTATGTGTTCCCTTGCCCTCAAAGACTTACTAGATGATTTATATTCTCTAAAATGCTTAGGGAATGCATAAAAGTGTAAAGGTTATGCCTCGATCTATCTTATGAATGGATGGAATGGATTAAGATTTTAGTGTTTCTATGCTAAGGGTTGAATGTAGGGAAATTTTGGTAAAGAAACACTAGGGTTTTCCAAGTCTCCTCTCCTTCTTTAAGTGGAGAGGTATTTATAAATGATGGATGAGTGCACTAGAGCCATAATTGGTTCTGGTTACAACATTTTTATAACCAATCATAGAGAGGGAGATGGATCTCCTAGAGTTAGGATTTGTACATGGGCTATACAGCCAATAGTGGACTGTAAATCTACTTGACAGGGTTATACAACCTTAGGTTTAAAGGAGGACCAGTTCTAGAAGTTTTCCCCTACTAGGGTTGAAGGTAGGTTCTATAGCCCAGTAGTAGGTGTACAACTTTGTTTATTGGGTTATACAACCATGCTTAGTGAGTCATACAACCTATTAATATAGGTTTACAGCTTTTTACTTACCTTGGAGTTAGGCTTGGTTTAGAATTAGGCTTAGTGGTGGGCCTTGGTCTTTAGGCTTTTCCAAAGTATCCCAAGGCCTTGTTCTCTTTCCTTTAACAACTTTCCCTTGCATTTTAAGGAATATATTTAGTGATTTTCTTCATCGGGCTTTGTATCATAATGCCCAGAATTTGATGCTTGCACATATATGATTACTAATATGTCAAAATGAGTTTGTATAATTAATATGCAACTATGGTCATATTCCATGCAATTGGGTTAAGTACTTATACTTATTATTCTTGTATGGAAGTCCAACCTTGCTACACTCTCACTGTAATAACTTTTGTAATATTTATCCAAAATGCTTTGATTCCTTTTTTAATATTATTACATTAGACATATGGGGCTATAACATAGTCAAAAGTCATATCAATACAAGTCTTATAAAAAATATGGTGAATTTTTTAATTTTGCCCTATTCCTATGCGACCATAGTCTGATAAGGTCTAATAATTTTAGCAATATCTCAAATTTAATCTAATTACAAAATTGATATACC
This sequence comes from Omphalea diandra, assembly GCA_949677035.1. Lineage (NCBI taxonomy): Eukaryota > Viridiplantae > Streptophyta > Magnoliopsida > Malpighiales > Euphorbiaceae > Omphalea > Omphalea diandra. The sequence continues at coordinate 25,192 of CATIWR010283390.1, forward strand.
AGAAGTTATCAAACCCATAAAGGAACGTTTTTCATGTTTTACACTTTGTATGATTCAATTTATAAGGTTGTCAAAATAAAAGAATAATCTTAGACTGAATAGTTTTTAATAGGTTTAGAATTAGCCATAATGAAGGATCAATATCTTTTCATGCACAACATATTTAGCAAAACTGTTTGACAAGTATCTAATTGATACATAAATATACAACTTTCTTTTTGGACTTTACCTAATTCCCATTATATGGTCGTGAAATTTAAGGTAATATAATCAATGGATTAAGCAGCAATATCTTTTCACCCATAACATATTCTGCATAATTTTTTTACAGGAATTTGGATGGGATATAATCTACAACTTTCATGTTTCACACTTTGTCTAACTCAGCATATAATGCCATCAACATATATGAACAATCTCAGATCAAGGAGGTTTTAATAGGTTGAGAATTAGTCCTAATAAATGAGTCATATATCTTTTCACATAAAACATATTTAGCAAAATTATTTTATATGAATTTATGAGTAAATCTACAACTTTTATGTTTTACACTTTCCCTAATTCCTCTTTTAAAATTATTAAATCATGGGTATAAAAGTCTACTTTAAAGAACAAAACCAACATAATTTAGCTCTTGCTTCTGTTATGCTTCTAACAAACTTTATATATGAACTCTAGTTATAATTACAACATGACTTTTACTAATTATGCATGTTATGGGGGAGGATTTCATATTTGAAGAAGATAAAATCACTTACCTCTTTTTCTAAAACTAGAAAAACTTAAGGTTTCTTCCTATCTAGCTTGCTTCTGCTTATTCTCCTTTTCTTTCTTTCTTTGCTTTATCCTTCTTTTTCTTTCCCCTTACATTTTTCCTTACTTATTTGCTATTAGATGAAGAGAAATTTAATTTGTATACTTATTGTAATAAGATAAAATCATAGTGACAAAATAATAATGGCTTATTACTATCGGTTGAAAGTTCAATTTTCCTCTCTTAGTCCCTTTTCTTCATTCCTTCATCACCTCTATACCTCTACTAATTTCCATATGCTCCTTATACTTATAATGAGTTCCAAAACATCATTATTTAAGATATTATAACATGCATACAACATGTGACAATTTGTCATCCAACTATACAAATATCACATCTATGTTTAAGTGCGCCAAATGCAATGGCATAAGTGTTATCATCATACTTATCAAATGCACATATCTAAGTGATGATTTATGCAATGTATATGCATATATGGGATTACAAGTCATTTATACGATGGATAATGCTAATGAATAAGGATAAGGGTGTTACATTTCCTTCCCCTCTTATAAAGAATTTCATCCTCAAAATTCAATATTTGTAAATAATTATGGATATTGTCATTTCATTCTATTTAGTTTTCCACATGGCCTCTTCTTGTGAGTGGTTTCTCTATAACACCTTAAGCAAAGGGATTTTTCAATTCTATAACTTTTTTGTCTCATAATTGATGATTTTTATTGATTATTCAATATAGCTTATATCATCTGTAATTCTTATTGCTAGATCCTTAAGTATATGTGTAGGACCTGATTGATACCTTATGAATATACTCACATGAAATCCATTATGAATTTGAGCCATCTCTAGAGGTAGTGTTAACTTATAAACCAATGGATCAATTATTTTTATGATCTTATATGGCCCTATATATTGAAGACTTAATTTTCCCTTTTTACCAAAGCCATCCATGGTGAAACTCAAAGGAACACTTTATCTCCCACCTTATATTCCATTTCTCTTTTGTATTGGTCAACATAGGTCTTTTGCCTATCTTATGCTCCTTTAAGTTTACTTTTAATTACTTTCACCTTATCTATAGTGTCTTGCACTAATTTTGGCCCTTAAATGCACTTCCCTTTTTAATCCTAATAGATAGGGCTTCGACATTTTCTTCCATACAGTGCTTTATATGGTACCATTTATATACTGCTATGATAATGATTATTATAGCAAAATTCAATCAATGCATTATATTCATCCCATGCACCTTTGAATTCTATCACATAAGCTTGAAACATGTCTTTAAGTGCCTGAATTTTCCTTTCTAATTGTCCATCTATCTAAGGATGAAAATTAGTACTAAAACACAATTTAGTATCCAAGGCTCATTATAAACTCACCAAAAATCAAGATGTAAATCTCAAATCTCTATTAGACATAAGGGACATTGACACACCATGTAATCTAACAATTTCATCCACATATATTTTTAACCAAGTATTTAAGTGAATTATCTCATTGAATGGGCAAAAAGTGAGCTAACTTTGTTATCCAATCAATTATCAACTATATAACATCATTCTTTTTTAGAGTTCTTAGAAACTCATATAGAAAGTCCATGGTTATTCTCTCCCATTTCAATACCAAAATTGATAATGATTTCAATTTCCCAACTAGTGCTTGATATTTTATTTTGATCTATTAATAAATCAAACATTTTGAAACATAGGCTTTTGCATTTTTTTCACTCTAGGCCACCAAAAATGAGATTATAGGGTACTATACATTTTATTATTCATAGATTCATGGCATATGGAGCATTATATGCTTCTTTTAGGATTTAAGTATGTAAGTTATCAACAATAAACACACAAATACGAGATCCTAACATTAAGGCATCATTTTGAATATCAAAATTAGTGTTTCTCCCCTGTTTTACCTTTTTAATCATTTTTTGTAACTTCATATCCTTGCCTCGGTCTTCTTTAACTTGTTCATGTAATATTGGTCTCACTTGAAAAGTAGCAATCAATACCCTATTCTTTTACATGTTTAGATCCATATTCATAGCTCGTAAAACTAAATAAGATAGTTGAAATACCTATAAATGAGCTACACTACTTTTTGATTTCCTACTTAAATCATTTGTTACCACATTTGCTTCCTTGGTTGATACTCAATAGTGCAATCATAATCTTTTAGCAATTCTAACTACCACTTTGTCTCAAATTTAATTCTTTCTAGCTTAACAAATACTTCAAACTTTTATGATCTATAAATATCTTAAAAGTTTCCCTGTACTGCCTCTATATTTTCAAAGCAAACACAAGAATAAGTTCTAAGTCATGCATTAGATAAGATCATACATAAGGCTTTAGTTGTCTATAGGTATATGCAATTAACTTACCATGTTGCATTACAACACATCACAAATCTTGATGAGAGGCATTGCTATAAACTATAAATCTTCCATTACTTGTAGGAATGGCTAACATTAAAGTCGATGTCAATCTATTTTCTAATTTTTGACATGTTTTAGACCACTGAAATGCTAAATTTTTTCAAAGTAAGTTACTCAAAGGATTATATAAGTGGAAAACCTTCAATAAATCAATGATAATACCCAGCTAGTCCTAAGAAACTTTAGATTTCTACAACATTCTTTATGATTTCCCATTTTTCTATTTACTTCAATTTTGTTTGGATCCAACTCTATGTCCTTTTCAAAAAATACATGTCCCAACAACACCATATGATTAATCAAGAACTCAGACTTGCTTAATTTAGCAAATTTCTCTTAGAATTTGTAATACAATTCCCAAATGTTATTCATGCTCCTATTTACTTTTGAATATACTAATATGTCATCAATGAACATAATTACAAATCTACCCAAGTAAGGTTGAAATACCTTGTTCATAAGAGCCATGAATGCAGTTGGTGCATTAGTCAAACCAAATGGCATCACAAAAAATTCATAATGCTTATACCTGATTCAAAAAGTAGTCTTTGGAAATTTTGGGTTTGAAATTTTGAGCTGATAATAGTATGATTTCAAGTCAATTTTAGAAAACACTAGCTCTCCCTTCATGGAGTCAAACATATTATATATTATTAGCAAAGAATATTTGTTCTTCATAATAACCCAATTCAATTGCCTATAATTAATACACAACCTCATTATCTCATCTTTCTTTTTAACAAATAACACTAGAAAAGCCCAAGGTGACTCACTAGGTCTTATGAATCTCTTATCAAGTAGATCCTATAACTGAGTTTTTAATTCTTTCAATTCAGCTAGAGCCATCTTAAAAGGTGGAATGGACATTAGTGTTATTTCTAGAACTAACTCAATTGTGAATTCTACACTCTTTTTGGTGGCAAACCAGTTAAGTCAACTGGAAATACATCTAGAAACTCTTTTACTACTGGAATGTTCTCAAATAATTCATCTATGAACCTTATATTTGCCATATGTGCCAAATAAGCTTCACAATCACCATTAATCATTAAAAAAATTTTTGTAGCATAAATAGACATATAGGTACAATTTTTCTTTCCCCTTGAAGCATAACCCTTATCCAATTTAGAGATTCCAATGCAACTTCCTGAGTAAAATAGTTTACTATTACATGATATTTGGTCAACTAGTCTATACCCAGTGTCATATCAAATTCATAGAGTGGCAATAATACTAAATCAACATTCAACTCAAAATTCATAGAGTGGCAATAATACTAAATCAACATTCAACTCAATGTCATCAATGCAAATCACACATCACAATATACCTTATCCACAATCATCACATATCTCAAAGGAGTACTCACACATAAGTTAAAACCTAAAGGCTAATGCTTACTACACTATTAGCATGCCATTTTTAATTAAATGAATGAGTGTATGGAGATAGGATCAATTAATACATCAACTTCTAAATCACAGAGAAAAATTTTACCAATGATAACTACTAGAGTAATGATGGCTTCATGTTGAGTTATGACAAATACTTTAGCTCATGTCTGGAGTTTAGAACTCTGACCTTTTGATATGCCCATACCCTTATTAGTTGTAGTTACACTACCTCTACCTCTTCCCTTACTAAAAGATTCTCTAATTCTACTTGCTTTTGGAACTTCAACTATAGATTCTAATACAACTCTATCTCTACCTCCCTTTGACACTATAGATCTTTTAGGACAATCTTTAAGCTTATAATCAAAATACCCATAAAAGTATCACCCACTAGTTAGTTTCCTACATTCACCCATATGCTGCCTCTCATAATATATATACATAAGGTTCATTATTACATAATTTGACCTTTACCTTTACCTTTATAAGATGAAACTCCTAGCCTTCTACCATTACAGCTAGAGCGACCACCCCTAACACTTAACTGTGATAACATATATTCTCCATGTTTACTTTCCTTTCTTGTTAAATCTCTCACAAACTCACTAAGCCCTCTTTTGCCTATTACTGTATCCTTTCTTTTCTTTTCTTTTTTAATCTTTCCACCCTAATTGTAGTAACTTTTAAGTTTATATTACTTTTAAGGTCTGTAGTTGTGATCTTACTCTCATCTCATATTTGAATCCCTCTTCAAACGTTCGACATTTGTCTTTGTCATTGACTACCATAAAAGACGTATAATGAGATAATTGATTAAACTTTGCCTCATACTCAGCTACAGTCATCTCGCCCTATTTTAAATTTAGAAATTCTCTTCTATATCATTTTTATATACTTATGGCATGTAACTATTATTGAACTCACTAAAAAAATCATCCCATATAAGCTCTAGAGGTTGTGCTCCATATGTCTATATGCAAAACTTTATGCTCCAAATCCTAAATCTTATGTTTTACTATTTTAAAAAATTATTATTATTTAATGTGTTGCAACTCAATAGATAAAAATAATAATTAGATTCTAATGACACAATCAATAATTAATTACTATTAAGATACATTATGAGTATAAGGATTAACTTATGCAACTGTAAATGCACCAAACTATTAGATTTTATTATGACCTTGCAAGATAAACACTACTCCTAGGAATTCAAGTGAATTATGTAACATCCTCAACCCAAATCATATGCATTTTAATTACGTTATATTTGAATATATGTGTTGGATAAATAATCATTTAGACATGTGAATTGTAGAAGCACGACAATGACATGTGCATTGTTGCATTTGGTACACTTAAACATATATGTAGTGTTTGTATAGTTGCACGACAAATTGTTTTATATTGTGTGCTTGTTATAGCATCATAAATAATGGTGTTATAGAGCTTATTTTAAAGTATAAGGAGCATCTAGGAATTA